>JAXCGZ010011666.1:30000-32500 GCA_037179515.1 Halocaridina rubra | reverse complement strand
GAACTCTAATCTTTCGTCTGTGGAACAGCACTTGGGCACTTTCCTCCCTAACCTCCTCCTCCTATCTGAAACCCAGCTGTCTATACATGCTTCCACTGACCCATTCCAAATCTCTCACTATAATCTGTATACTCGTTTTTGTTCCAAAGGTGGGGTCTGTGCATACTGCAACACTAACACTCCTACTGTGAGGCTCATGGACCTTGAATCTCCTGACTTTGATGTTCTCAGGCTAAAAGTCTATCTCTCCACTACCACTATCATCCTTTGCTTCTGCTACTGTTCTCCAAACTCCACCGAGTTTTGTGCCTTTCTTTGAATATCTCTCCTTGTGCCATGAGTCCTTGCTATCTTCTCACCCACATGCCGAAGTTCTCTACATTGGAGACTTCAATGTACACCACAGTGAGTGGCTTCATTCTTCTCACACTAATGTGGGAGGAAGCGAGGCCCTTGCTTTCTCTATTACTCATGATCTGGAGCAAATTATTAAACATCCTACTCGCGTTCCTGATCGTCACAAACATGCTGCAAACACTCTTGACCTATTTTTTACTTCTAACCCTTCAAACTACTCTTATTCTGTGCTTTCCCCTCTTGGTAAATCTGACCACTCTATGATCTCTGTCTCTTCCATTTTCGCTCCCCACCACCAATCCCTCCTACTCAGCGCCGCCTTTGGCACTTCGAGCGAACCCAATATGAAAATTTGTGTAACTTTCTCTTTGACTTCCCATGGGATGACTACTGCTTTCGGTCCCGCAACCCTGATCAGGTAGCTCTTAAAGTTGCCGAGATCATGACCGCGGGAATGGAGGCATACATCCCCTCTTCTACAAGAACTTTCTCTCCCCCTAAACCTTGGTTTGACCGTGCCTGCTCTATGGCTATCCAGGCTATGAATCAGGCTCACCGATCTTACCAAGCCTCTCCTTCCGATTTAACTCGCTCTGCTTTTATTATAGCTAGGAATCGCTGTACTGCTCAGATTCGAAGGTCTAAGGCTTCCTTTATACGAAGGAAAGTTGATGACCTTAACTCCTCTCCCACTGATAAATGCTTCTGGTCCTTATCCAAAAACCTCTCCAAAAACTTCTGTAACTCAAGCTTTCCCCCTCTCATTTGTTCTGATGGTTCTATAGATTGCTCTTCCACTGACAAAGCCACTCTCTTTGTCTCTCATTTTTCTGCCAACTCTTCTATCAACGATTCCAGCGCACCTCTTCCTCAGTCTTTTCCCCTCTCTAACCCTATGCCCTCCCTTATTCTTTCTTCACGCAAAGTTCATAAGGTTCTTCGCTCGCTAAAGACGAACAAGGCATCTGGTCCCGATGGTATCCCTGCAAGGTTCCTTTAGGAGTTTGCAGATGAACTGGCTCCCATGCTTTGCCATCTTTTTTGCCTCATTCTGTCAACCAGTATCTATCCTTCATCTTGGAAGCATGCTCTAGTTCAACCTGTTCCTAAGAAGGGTGATCGCTCTATTTCTTCTAACTACCGACCTATTGCTCTAACCTCCTCTATTACTAAAGTTTTCGAAACTTTGCTCAATGCTCACTTCTTGAAACGCCTTGAATCTAACTCACTTATCTCCGATCACCAGTACGGCTTCCGCAAGGCAAGATCCACTGGTGATCTCCTGTCCTATCTTACTCATGTATGGTCATCTTCTCTGAGGAACTATGGGGAATCCTTTGTCGTCACCCTTGATATCTCTAAGGCTTTTGACAGAGTCTGGCACAAGGCTCTGTTGGCCAAACTCCCTGCCTATGTCTTTGCCCCTTCTTTCTGTTCTCTGATTTCCAGTTTTCTTACTGACCGTTCTATATCTGTAGTTGTTGATGGCGCGATATCTAGCCCTTTCTCTGTTACCAGTGGTGTTCCATAGGGCTCTGTTCTTTCACCTACTCTGTTCCTTCTCTTCATCAATGATCTTCTACAATCCCCATCTTCCTCTCTTCTTCATGCCATTGCTGATGATTCTACCCTTCACTTTTCATCTGCCTTTTCTTCACAACCTTCATCTGTTACTCACAATCAATCTTGTATCTAAATGGGGCACTCAAAATTTAGTTAAATTCAATGCCTCCAAGACACAGTTTCTGGCTATCTCTTTATCTTCTCTCCTCCTGATAACCCTATTGTCTTCGAAACTAATGAAATTTACCCTCTTAACTCTATCAATATATTAGGAATCCATATAGCCTCTAACTTGTCTTGGAGGAATCACATAATCCAAATTTCTAAATCTTCATCCAAAAAATTGGGGGTTTTGTTTCGTTTTCGTCATTACTTTTCCTCATTGCAGTTACTTAAAATTTACAAAGGTCTTATCTGCACCTGCTTAGAACACTGCTCACACATCTGGGTTGCTTCTTCCTTTACTAATCTTCTTGATAGGGTTGAATCTAAGGCAGTCAGACTCATTAATGATCCTTCTCTTACTTCTAACCTGGATTCTCTCTCTCTTCGCAGTAAGGTATCTTCCCTTTGGCTTTTC
>JAXCGZ010011666.1:2500-20000 GCA_037179515.1 Halocaridina rubra | reverse complement strand
CTGCCCTCATCGGGCCTGGGCATGAAGAAAATAGTAAGTAAAGAGAACTAGATGGGGAGTGCTGTGACTTGTCATATGTACAGAGATAATGAGAGATGTGTTACGAATATCCGAGAATATTTGGTGTTGATGTAGGCATAAAGTCATTTCCTACAGAACTATGTATCAAGATATATGTTTGAACCTATGAATGACAAGGTTAACCAGTGATGCCAATTTGTAGAATTTCGTCTGCTAGTGTGGAAATCCAACGATATCCGGCAAATGCGCTTTAATTTTTTTGTCTTCTCAGTGCGTGTTTCGGCAGCGCGTATCTCCACAGTCACGAACAGAGTGGATTGAAGTTCTACGCCCTGGCAATACTGCTTTATTCCGGAAATAAAGTCATGTGTTCTGTAAAAAAGGCAGCAACGTTGCTATCAACCCTGATGAAAGGAGTAAAAATTGATTGCCAATGGCGGTTTTTTGTTTTGTTTTATTCTTATCACAGAATCCGTTCCTGGGACCTATTTTTCCCTTCAGGACAACCTCTTTTATGTGCAGCTACCTAACAAAGAGATAGTAGATGAAGCTAAAATTACCTGCGCTAAGATCCCTGGACACCGTTTGGTTATTTTGAAGACCCTGCTGCAATATGATTTCTTCAAAAGTGAGTGTGAATTTGCTGCTTGCTGTAAAACTTAAAAAGTTCATACACATTTATTTATTCATCTATATTCATCTATTCAGTGTATTTTTTTTTCTTGTTTTTTTTTTTTTTTGCTAGTTTGTTATGAGTTCCAAAGACTGAGGAACCATGTCGTCAGTATTTTTTTTTATTATTGTTAGAAAAGAAACTTACTGTGACATGTAAGTATATATTCTAATATTTTAAATGATTATCTGGAAATGTGAGGGGACTACTGTGTGGGACTTGCTAGCATACTCAACTCGACAGTTAACATACCCACGATCGAGCCAATTGTGGAGCAATATGAAGGGCATCCTGCCTTAATTCCCCAGCCACACTTTAGTCGTGTCCACTCATAATGGGTATTAATAGTGACATAAAATAAGGATAATTATTATTATTATTATTATTATTATTATTATTATTATTATTATTATTATTATTATTATTATTATTATTACTACTACTAATGAGACTAATGGCCCATTACACTGTTATACGACTCACTATAATAATAATAATTATTATTATTATCATCCTACTCATTATAATCATTTCTTATTTTACAGCCAGGTACCATACCTGTTTGAACATGGTAAAAGACGGCATCAGAGGATTATGGGGTGACGGCACATACGTGGACGAGACCGAGCTCGCTAGTATCGGAGTAACTAATGCGCTTGGCATACTCGGAACCCGTTATACTATATATAATTCAAATATCCGAGATATCAGCCCAATTTTGAAGTGTTTCATAATGTGTCAAGCCAACCCTCAAGGGCTGGACTGGTAAAGAACAGTTCTTTGTCTGCTAGAGAGGAAGAAGAAAATCCAAGGAGGAAAAGGTCAAAAATAGATAAAAAGCTTCTTGTTCGTATACGTAAGATGCAGCGGTATTTTTTTTTCCATAGATTTTTGCTCTCATATTGATTTTGTTATTGTTTTCTTATATAGAGTCCTTCTCCACTAATCCTAACAACACAGCAACTATCACTAACCAGGACAATCAACCCAGCACAAATAACCAACGCAGCAATAGGTTGCAAAACAGAGAAGAAAACACAAGAGACAAATTAGGAGCAGTCTCTAATCTAAACAGGCCATTGAAGTCCTCTTCCCCAACAGCCTCAGTTACCCAATAATTCAAGTGCAAGGGTTACAGCTCAAATATATATTCGCATTCCTGGCAACCCCTCTGAGAGAGAGATACGTAATATATTGACAAATCAAGGCATTCCTTCTGAAGAAGTCCTGATTAAGGAGCTTTCTCGCAAACCTAATTGGGTCTCCTTCGCAATAACGATATCAAAAGGATTTGAATACGTGCCTTACAAATTGAATCAATGGCCTACAGGCACAATTATCCAGCCATTTCGAGAACAAACTACAAATATGACTACGGATACCTCCCTGATGAAGCATGGTAAGAATGCAACATTGGTGCATGTGAACGCTCAGTCCCTTCTTACTCATTTTGAGGAAATAATAATGCTAACAAAAAACCACAGTATAGATATCCTCTATGTAAGTGAAACTTGGCTGCTTCCTACAACTGGAAATAAATATGTGAATATCCCAGAGTTTGAAATATTTCGTAATGACCATGGCCGAGGGGGTGGGGTCTGTATTTATGTTAGAAATTATTTCAGTGAATCAGAAATAACCACAGGTAAAGAAAAAACTGAAGAACTCGAAGATATATGGATCACTGTATAGTATCAGAAACTTTTATCTTTCATTATAGGGTGTGTTTACCATCACCCAAAAGCACCTTCCAGTTCATTCAGTCATCTGCAAGATACCTTCAGAACTATTTGTATGCCCCATAAACCCGTATACATACTTGGTGACTTTAATGACGACTTCCTCTCAGCAGAAAGCAAAATGAAAAGGGTGATCAACACTGTGAAGTTAACACAAATAGTGACAAAACCGACCTGTATAGCACCTAAATCTAGGACTCTGATAGATCAGATAATAACAAATAAAGTGGAAAGTATACCCTATTGGGACGTAGTTCCATGCCCATTTGCAGATCACGAGCTCAACATTACTATGCTGAACATAAACAAGCCCAAAAGGAAGCCTTTCTTTAAGACATTCCGGTGCCTAAAAAATTACTCCCCAGATATCTTTTGTGAAGCATTAATCAACAACAGAAATGCAATTTATGGTGTAATAAGTATTGAAAACGTCGATTTGCAGGTTGAAATTTTAACAAAAGTCTTCCATGAATGCCTAGATAGTTGTGCACCCATTGTAACAAGAGAAATAACCCACCCCTCAGCCCCCTGGCTAACTATTGACATCAAAGAGGCAATGCAAATCAGAAATCTAATACAAAAAGAGCTAAAATGAATAGATATGATATGACTCTCCGTGAACGTTATAAAGTAGAAAAGAAACGTGTCAGAATCCCCATTGCTATAAGTAAAAATATGTACTGACTCTAGACATGATACAGTGGCAACATGGGAAGTGATAAAAAGCATGATACCTAATGGAAAGACTGCCTCTGAAGGCTATAAAAATATTACGGAGCCGAAGACAAAGCGGAAAACTTTAATAACTATTTTGCTAGCGTTGGGAAAAATATATATGAGAAAACACAAGCTAACATCAACTCAGCGAACATGAGTAATTACTTAAATGACAATTCTTCCAATGTAAAAATAAAAGACTTCTTCAAGATCAGTCCTGTCGATTGTGTTAGCTAACTCTTACCATAAAGAGCCTAAGAAACTCTGGCTCTTATGGTCCAGATGGTATACCATTTCAATTCATCAAAGATGCTCTACCCATGATTGTATCTTATATTCTAACTATTATAACACCTCCATTGTTACTAAAAGGTTTCCTGACTCTTGGAAAAAGTCACATGTAATACCTCTGCATAAAAGGGGGGACAGAGAAGATGTGACAAACTATCGTCCCATTTCCCTGCTACCCATTTTCTCTAAAATATTAGAAGAAATTGTTGCATGGCAACTAATGTTATATCTAGAGATAAACAGACTATTAGCTATTAACCAACATAGTTTCAGACCGAAACTCTCAACGGAAACTGCACTGCTCAAAGTTACTAATAGAATTTGCAATATTACAGATAAGGAAAAATCTCTCTGTTTGTATTATTAGACTTATCAAGATCCTTCGACAGTGCAAATCACGAAATTCTTATTAATAAATGTACTAACCTAAATGCTGACTCGATCTGGTTTAGAGAGTATCTACCTAATCGCAGACAGTCTATCCGTCTCAATGCAATATCTCTACTCCAAAAAATGCATCATTTGGTGTTCCACAGGGATCAGTCCTTGGTCCTATCCTCTTCTCCATTTACGTAAATGATCTATCTTGTTTCATTTCTGACTGTCTAATTGTACAATATGCAGATGACACTCAGCTACTCCTTAGTGGTGGTATTAATAATCTCCCAAAGTTAACATTAAGACAAAAAACACTCTGTAAAAAATTAAAATCTATTTTCAAGATATTGGGCTGTTAATTAACGAAAGTAAAACACAATGCATGTTTATTGGTTCAAGGTTCCATATAACACAAATTCCAGAAACAATTAATTTTTGCGGCAATATCATGACATCTAGCAAAACAGTCAAAAATCTAAGCATTCACATTGATAACTACATGTTGTTTGATTCCCATATAGATAAAGTATGCAAAAAGGTTACAGGAATTTTAAAGTACCTATCACGTATAAAAGACAATTTTGAGACTACCACTTGAATAATGTTGTTGAATCTCTAGCCCTAAGTCATATTAATTATTGCACAACTGTATGGGGAGTTACCAATAATACTCAGATAAACAGAATACAGAAGCTTATTAATCTTGCACATCGAGTTGCCCTGGGAGGAATAAGAACATATGACCACATCACATCAGCTCTCAAAAAACTTGGGTAGCTGCGGGCAGAAAATAAATATCGTCTATGCTATTTACGTTTTTGTATACAAAATTTTGAACCACCACTATCCTAACTGGGTATTTAATTTCAACACAGTCCGGGATATAAGGGTAACCAACAGAAGACAGAGTAGTGAGCTCTTTATACAGAGAACAAGCATAAATGCAGGTTTAGAGATGATCATTAAAGGGCCAACACTCTGGAACAATATTCCAGAGCATCTTAAAAATTCATCCTCCTTCACAGCTTTCAAAGTCAAACTATATAGTTTTCTTTTGGACAGATAGTTACTGCTCACACGTTAATCAAATATAATTATTTAAAGCCATTTCCCTTAACACTAACCATTCTATATGTAAATAGATATCAGCTTCATTGATTTCAAAGTCAAGAACTAATTATTCTCATAGTAATGAATATAAATATGGTGATGATGCCGATAATAACAGTCCTGTATCGAGTGTTATTATTACTACTCTATTATTAAAATTATTGTTAACATTTGTATTACAGTATGATTATTGTTATTATAATTTTCATTCGTATCTTTTATCTCAAAAGTAATCTTCATTTTCTAGGAATGCTGTATTTCTTTTCACTGTATATATTACCCTCGTACTCATTAGTTCACTTACATGTCTATTTGTAAGTATACTCTTAGTTTTGAAAAAGAATAGCCATTGTCAAATGGAAATAGATGTTTGTTTGTTTGTTTGTTTGTCTTTATCCCCAAGGAGCTAAGAAGAGTGATCGAGGTCTTTGGTTCTGGCGAATGAGAATGCTTTGATTCAGCCAACCTCTATACAAGGGGGATTGTGGCCATTATATATTCATGTTATAATATTCTCTTAATGTAGTGTTTCATTTTTTATCATTATATACCTTCTAATTGTAATTATGATTTCTAATTCTCTTGCCATTGTTTATTTTATTTGCAGATTCTTGTAGTTGTATTTATGATGAATAAAGCTTTAAATACTACTATGACTTATTACAATTTATTCTACTTAAATATTTGAATGCTGGTTTTTATTCTACTGGAGAATTATGGATATATTCCTGCGACCGGAAAGATTTGATGCCAATCCAAATTTGAATACTGATGCGAAGGAATGGATGCATTGGCTAAAGACTGTCTCAAATTTTCTTACAGTTCTTGAAGGACTCTCCTAACAAGATAGATTTGCTTACGAATTATGTTGCTCCATCTGTGTTTGAATATATTTCTGGTTGTGACACATATGAAGCTGCTATTGCAACTTTACAGGATTTTTATGTAAAGCCTAGGAATGAAATTTATGCTCGACATTTATTATTCACCCATCGACAGCAACAAGGGGAAACATTAGATAAATACTTACAGGCCCTGAAGAATCTAAGTGGTGATTGTAACTACAAAGCTGTCAGTAATGAACAATGTAAGGAGGAAGCAATCCGGGGTGTTTTCATAAGTGGATTATTATCTATTGTCATTCGTCAGAGACTCCTTTACAATAGAACACTTGACTTAACTACTGCCTCTGACTAAACTAGAGCTCTTGATGAAGCACAGAAGAGCTCTGAATCTTACTCCACTCCACAGAAGGCTTTTGGTGTGGCTGCTGCTGCAGCTGCTCCTCTAGCTATGAATGAGTCTGATAGTCATTATGAATTTTCCAGAAATGTTAGCCATGCTTCAGCTGTTGTCAGTAAAGAGCAAAGGTGTTTTTTTCTGTGGGAGTAGAAGACATCGCATCAACTGTCCAGCTCGTGAAGCAACTTGTAATCAGTGTGGCAAAACAAGACATTATGGAAAAGTGTGCAAGTCTTCTAAGGCTGGAGTATCTTCTGCTACTGTATCATCAACACTGGCTACTGTTACTGTGGATTACTCAGGTGTTCTTTCTAAAGCTACTCTTAAGATTAAATTGAATGGAAGGATAGTTGAGGCTCTGATGGACATAGGAAGCTCTGAGAATTTTGTGAGTGAATCACTTGTTACAAGGTTAAATCTTCATGTGCACCCTGCATCTAGCATTGTCTCCATGGCTTCTACATCCTTGAGCACTAAGATACATGGTTACTGCTTGATGCATGTTGTATTGGCAGGCCATAACTATCACAGAGTTAGGTTGTCTGTGCTTCCTGATCTATGCAAGGATGCTATATTGGGTCAGAGCTTTATGAATCAACATACAAGTGTTAGCTTGAAATTGAAGGAGACAGACCTCAATTGAATGTGTGAGGGCTAGCAACTTTTACCATACCTCCTTTGGCTCTTTTGCAAATCTGACTGATAATTATAGGCCTATTGCTGTTAAGTCAAGAAAATACAGTGAACCTGATAAAAGATTCATCTCGTCAGAAATTGAGAGGTTTCTCTCAGAAGGAGTCATGGAACCCAGCAATTAGCGTTGGAGAGCTCAAAAATTATAATTACAAAAGAAAAGAATGGTTGTTGACTATTCGTGGACTATCAACCGATTTTTGTTGTCGGATGCTTATCCTCTTCCAAAAACTGATGAACTAGTGAATAAAGTGGTTCAGTATCGATTCTTCAGCACAATCGACCTAAAGTCTGCCTATCATCAAATTCCAATACGTAACGAGGACAAACCATACACAGCTTTTGAAGCTTGTATTCAGCCGTACCAATTTACCCAGAACCCTGCTGATGCTTTATCAAGTCTGTATTGCTCTACTGTGGGTATAGAAACTTTACAGAACTTACATAATTCACTCTGCCACCTTTCTTTTCTGTGGAAGAAGTAAAAAGGATAACTTCCTCATGTCCAGTTTGTGCTAAGTGTAAGCCACAGTTCTATCAACCTGAATCATCTCATTTCATCAAAGCAACGGTTCCATTTGAAAGACTTAGTATTGATTTTAAAGGACCAATGCCATCCTCATCAAAGAATCAGTATCTGCTGACTGTTATTGACGAATTTTCTCGATTCCCATTTGCATTTGCATGCCCTGATATGAGCTCACGGACTGTCATCGGATGTCTTAGTCAATTGTTTGCAATATTTTGTATGCCTGCAGATATCCATTCTGATAAAAGAGTTTCGTTCATGTCTGCAGACGTCCACCATTTTCTCAACTGCCGAGAGATTCCTACTAGCCATACTACTCTAGGGCAATGGTCAGTGTGAGCAGTACAATGGAGTGATCTGGAAATCTATTGCTCTTGCACTAAAATCAAAGCATCTACCTGTTTCTCATTGGGAGCTTGTTTTCAAGGATGCCCTACATTCAATCCGTACTCTACTTTCAACAGCTACAAATGCAACTCCACGTGAGTGCCTGTTTGGTTTTCAATGCCGGTCAACTAGCGGATACTCTCTCCAAGCGTGGATCTCCTCTCAAGGACCTGTTTTAGTAAAACGCCATGTCAGAGAATCCAAGTATGACCCTATTGTTGAAGAGGCAGAACTAATAGAAGCAAATCCTCGGTATGCCCACATACGTTTCTCTAATGGCAGGGAAACAACTGTATCAACTTGACACCTGGCTCCAGCAAATGATGTTCAGAATATTACTCAGAAGACTAATAACTCTCAACACCTGGCTCCAGCAAATGATATTCAGGATGTTACTCACAGGAAAAATAATTTTCATTCTCCCGCTGCTGAAAGTGTAGATATTGTGAACAGACAAGTATACAACAGTAATGACACAAATCAACTAAATGATGCCAGTCGACCTGATTCTCTGGGCATCCCAGTGACTCAAGGAACTCAGCGTCTTTCACTTTCATTTGAAAACAAGATGCTGGTACGTTTACGTAGATCTGAGCGCCAACGTCGACCTCCAAATTGCTTAGATTTGTAAATTACAGTATTTGAGTGTTTTCATAGTATACTCTCTAGTATTATAATATGCTTATTGCTATAAGCCATCATATATGTTTTATGCTTTGATATAGTGATTTTCTTGTCAGTAGGAGTGAATGTTATAATATTCTCTTAATGTAGTCTTTTATTTTCTATCATTATATACCTTCTAATTGTAATTATAATTTATAATTCTCTTATCATTGTTTATTTTATTTGCAGATGCTTGTAGCTGTATTTATGTAGAATAAAGTCATAAATACTACTATGGCTTATTACAATGCATGTACTCTTTTCTCCATCATGAGAATAAGTCTTTCTATTCTGTAGCTTTACTTGTTGATGTATATGTGTAAATGAATTATTTATTGAGATAGAATATGTAGGAGATACTTAAGTCAATGAGCTACAACTGTTAAGCTATTTGCTTGAGACTCTGCCTTGCCCCCTGGGAGTCTTTTTTTTTTATGAGTGTGACATCAGGACAAGTGAAGGAAATTGCCCTCATTGGACATGGGCACAAAGAAACATAAAAAAAAGATAAACAGAGATGGGAAGTGTTGAGACATGTTAGATGTGAAGGGATAAGAAGAGATGTGTAACGAATTTGCATGAATATTCTGTGTAGATGTAGGCATAGAGAAGGGTATGTAACTGAAAGAAGACTAATTAACATCGAGCTGTCCAGGACAGTCCTATTTAAGTGTAATGCAATTTCAGTTGTAGTGTCGCAAAGGTCGGCTGGCGCCAACCAACTGTATTGAATGTAATGGTTTGTAGGACTATGGAACCGAATATTAGGAGAAAGAAAATAAGGTGTTAAGGTAAAACAAAGTTGATAACCTCTTTCAAGCAAAAGATGTTCAAGAGAGGTTGGTTATGACATCAGCCATCCACTGCAAAACTACAATCGGAGACTTTGGACTTGAATAGGACTGACTGGCAAGGACAGCTTCATGTTAAGTTTTGCGTCAGTTACGGTTTTCTTCCTACACCAGTGGTTTTCAACCTTTTATGTCCATGGCCCACTTTTGGCAATCATAAATACTCTGGCTTTTACTGTAAACAAATCATGTGCATTGTTAGTGAAACACAAATAACACATTTTCAATTATGAAATTAAGCTTGGAAGATGTCCATGGCTCCCCTGACAACTTCCCATGGCCTAAAAGTGGACCATGGCCAGTTGAAAGATCTGAGAGGACTTGTGGAGGAATAGAACAGCTCATAAGAGAGGTTTCAGGTAGAAGGAAAGAACTTTGCTATAGAAAGTGAATTCAAGGAATTTTTTGTTGCTCGCATAAATACTGGATCAGAGAGTATTATAATAATTGTAGTATATACCCCACCAAGGAACCAACATAGACTAAAATTTTATGAGGAAAGTCATACAGGTACTATTGAAGTCATGAACTCAGTTGTTAACATCACACGAAAGAGAGTGTTGGATTTTGATTGAGGGAGATTTTAATCATAGAGAGATAGAGTGGATTAATTTTGACCCACACTGTGGGGAGGATTCATTTGGGGCAAGATTCCAAGATTATGAACAAGGAAATTACCTACACCAGCATATACTGGTACCAAAGAGGGCCAGAAGTGAGGATGAGCCATCATTGCTAGATCTATAATTCACAGATAATAAGTTGGATATTGAAAAAAATTGAGCATAAGCGATCAGTTGGAAAAGTGACCACTGTGTGATGTTGATGGAGTATATCATCAATGATTTTCTGCCTAAAAGTAAGGGCACAGAGAATAACACGAAGAGGAAAAATCCAAAAGGTAATTACAACAAAATTAATAGAGATTTTTCCACCAAAATATGAGTTCTTCATGCCAGAGAGAAATTATTCAATAATGAGTGTAAGAGAGCTAAGGAGTGGAGAGACAAATGCTATAATAGGTTTAGGAGGAGAAAAATTTTAAATGCCTGGTAGACTCACAAATGAGCAAGAAATGGTTACCTAAGTAAAAAAAGAGAGGCAGAGAGGAATGATGAAAGGGATATTACTAGGAAGGCTAATGAATGTCCCAGAATTTTCCACAGACTTATCTGAAGAAAATTGAAAGTCAAAGAACAGGTTTTAAAGTTAAAGAAAACAAATTGAAGCATCGCTGAAATAGATGTAGAGATCTGTGAAGAACTGAATAAAGACTCTCAGACAGTATTTAGAGTAGAACTTATCCCACCCCTTTAGATTGCAGCTATAAAATATCATGGGCTGGTATTAGAGAAAATATCCTTTTCAGCTACAGAGATAAGCAATGTGTTGATGGAGTTAATGCCCTTAAAGGTATGAGGCCTGATGACATATCCCCTTACATACTTAAGAAATATGCCACACCAATCTCGGTGGCGCTATGCATCATATTTAATAACTCGCTGGAATCTGGAGAAATCCAAAGATGCTGGAAACAAGCAAATATGGTAAGTATCTTAAAAAGGGAAGGAGGACCATAGCTTTAAATCATACGCATGTTTCCTTGCAAAGTTTTGAAGAAACTACTAAGAAAAAAAAAACATATGTTTCTGCACTTGAAAGCTTTCAACATACTGTCAGTGGTAAGAGGGTTAACCAGCTGGGGCTGTCGGAAATCACAGCATAAGATCCTTTTTCATTCACTCTGGGTTGTGGGGGGGATAGGAGTGATCAAGGTATATCAGCATCTAATGAATGAGTATCCTCTGACTCGGCCAGACCCTTTATAACGAGAGTGCAGCCACTGCATACTTGTCTATATATATTTATCTATCTCTCTCTCTCTCTCTCTCTCTCTCTCTCTCTCTCTCTCTCTCTCTCTCTCTCTCTCTCTCTCTCTCTCTCTCTCTCTCTCTCTCTCTCTCTCTCTCTCTCTGTATATATATATATATATATATATATATATATATATATATATATATATATATATATATATATATATATATATATATATATATATATATATATATATATATATATATATATATATATATATATATATATATATATATATATATATATATATATATATATATATATATATATATATATATATATATATATATATATATATATATATAATATATATATATATATATATATATATATATATATATATATATATATATATATATATATATATATATATATATATATAAATATATATATAAAATATTATTCATGTTTTCACATATGTAAAATGCTTATCTGGTTATTTCATGGCCCGAATGAGATTGGGAACTGAATTAAATGCTAAAATGAAGCCACGAGTGAGGTTGGGGAATCTGTAATATGAACATAGTGGCATTCAGTTAGAATGCATTCATTCCTAAGTATAGCAGATATAAGCTATAAGGTTGGATTCCTTTTAACCTTCTGTGGTGTAGTGGTAGCGCCTTGACTTAGTAATCATAAGTCCTAGGTTCGAGTCCCGGTCGGGGTAAAAAATGATTCATGTTTTCACATATGTAATGTGCTTATCTGGTTATTTCATGGCCCGAATGAGATTGGGAACTGAATTAAATGCTAAAATGAAGCCACGAGTGAGGTTGGGGAATCTGTAATATGAACATAGTGGCATTCAGTTAGAATGCGTTCATTCCTAAGTATAGCAGATATAAGCTATAAGGTTGGATTCCTTTTAACCTTCTGTGGTGTAGTGGTAGCGCCTTGACTTAGTAATCATAAGTCCTAGGTTCGAGTCCCGGTCGGGGTAAAAAATGATTCATGTTTTCACATATGTAATGTGCTTATCTGGTTATTTCATGGCCCGAATGAGATTGGGAACTGAATTAAATGCTAAAATGAAGCCACGAGTGAGGTTGGGGAATCTGTAATATGAACATAGTGGCATTCAGTTAGAATGCGTTCATTCCTAAGTATAGCAGATATAAGCTATAAGGTTGGATTCCTTTTAACCTTCTGTGGTGTAGTGGTAGCGCCTTGACTTAGTAATCATAAGTCCTAGGTTCGAGTCCCGGTCGGGGTAAAAAATGATTCATGTTTTCACATATGTAATGTGCTTATCTGGTTATTTCATGGCCCGAATGAGATTGGGAACTGAATTAAATGCTAAAATGAAGCCACGAGTGAGGTTGGGGAATCTGTAATATGAACATAGTGGCATTCAGTTAGAATGCGTTCATTCCTAAGTATAGCAGATATAAGCTATAAGGTTGGATTCCTTTTAACCTTCTGTGGTGTAGTGGTAGCGCCTTGACTTAGTAATCATAAGTCCTAGGTTCGAGTCCCGGTCGGGGTAAAAAATGATTCATGTTTTCACATATGTAATGTGCTTATCTGGTTATTTCATGGCCCGAATGAGATTGGGAACTGAATTAAATGCTAAAATGAAGCCACGAGTGAGGTTGGGGAATCTGTAATATGAACATAGTGGCATTCAGTTAGAATGCGTTCATTCCTAAGTATAGCAGATATAAGCTATAAGGTTGGATTCCTTTTAACCTTCTGTGGTGTAGTGGTAGCGCCTTGACTTAGTAATCATAAGTCCTAGGTTCGAGTCCCGGTCGGGGTAAAAAATGATTCATGTTTTCACATATGTAATGTGCTTATCTGGTTATTTCATGGCCCGAATGAGATTGGGAACTGAATTAAATGCTAAAATGAAGCCACGAGTGAGGTTGGGGAATCTGTAATATGAACATAGTGGCATTCAGTTAGAATGCGTTCATTCCTAAGTATAGCAGATATAAGCTATAAGGTTGGATTCCTTTTAACCTTCTGTGGTGTAGTGGTAGCGCCTTGACTTAGTAATCATAAGTCCTAGGTTCGAGTCCCGGTCGGGGTAAAAAAATGATTCATGTTTTCACATATGTAATGTGCTTATCTGGTTATTTCATGGCCCGAATGAGATTGGGAACTGAATTAAATGCTAAAATGAAGCCACGAGTGAGGTTGGGGAATCTGTAATATGAACATAGTGGCATTCAGTTAGAATGCGTTCATTCCTAAGTATAGCAGATATAAGCTATAAGGTTGGATTCCTTTTAACCTTCTGTGGTGTAGTGGTAGCGCCTTGACTTAGTAATCATAAGTCCTAGGTTCGAGTCCCGGTCGGGGTAAAAAATGATTCATGTTTTCACATATGTAATGTGCTTATCTGGTTATTTCATGGCCCGAATGAGATTGGGAACTGAATTAAATGCTAAAATGAAGCCACGAGTGAGGTTGGGGAATCTGTAATATGAACATAGTGGCATTCAGTTAGAATGCGTTCATTCCTAAGTATAGCAGATATAAGCTATAAGGTTGGATTCCTTTTAACCTTCTGTGGTGTAGTGGTAGCGCCTTGACTTAGTAATCATAAGTCCTAGGTTCGAGTCCCGGTCGGGGTAAAAAAAAATGATTCATGTTTTCACATATGTAATGTGCTTATCTGGTTATTTCATGGCCCGAATGAGATTGGGAACTGAATTAAATGCTAAAATGAAGCCACGAGTGAGGTTGGGGAATCTGTAATATGAACATAGTGGCATTCAGTTAGAATGCGTTCATTCCTAAGTATAGCAGATATAAGCTATAAGGTTGGATTCCTTTTAACCTTCTGTGGTGTAGTGGTAGCGCCTTGACTTAGTAATCATAAGTCCTAGGTTCGAGTCCCGGTCGGGGTAAAAAATGATTCATGTTTTCACATATGTAATGTGCTTATCTGGTTATTTCATGGCCCGAATGAGATTGGGAACTGAATTAAATGCTAAAATGAAGCCACGAGTGAGGTTGGGGAATCTGTAATATGAACATAGTGGCATTCAGTTAGAATGCGTTCATTCCTAAGTATAGCAGATATAAGCTATAAGGTTGGATTCCTTTTAACCTTCTGTGGTGTAGTGGTAGCGCCTTGACTTAGTAATCATAAGTCCTAGGTTCGAGTCCCGGTCGGGGTAAAAAATGATTCATGTTTTCACATATGTAATGTGCTTATCTGGTTATTTCATGGCCCGAATGAGATTGGGAACTGAATTAAATGCTAAAATGAAGCCACGAGTGAGGTTGGGGAATCTGTAATATGAACATAGTGGCATTCAGTTAGAATGCGTTCATTCCTAAGTATAGCAGATATAAGCTATAAGGTTGGATTCCTTTTAACCTTCTGTGGTGTAGTGGTAGCGCCTTGACTTAGTAATCATAAGTCCTAGGTTCGAGTCCCGGTCGGGGTAAAAAAAAATGATTCATGTTTTCACATATGTAATGTGCTTATCTGGTTATTTCATGGCCCGAATGAGATTGGGAACTGAATTAAATGCTAAAATGAAGCCACGAGTGAGGTTGGGGAATCTGTAATATGAACATAGTGGCATTCAGTTAGAATGCGTTCATTCCTAAGTATAGCAGATATAAGCTATAAGGTTGGATTCCTTTTAACCTTCTGTGGTGTAGTGGTAGCGCCTTGACTTAGTAATCATAAGTCCTAGGTTCGAGTCCCGGTCGGGGTAAAAAAATGATTCATGTTTTCACATATGTAATGTGCTTATCTGGTTATTTCATGGCCCGAATGAGATTGGGAACTGAATTAAATGCTAAAATGAAGCCACGAGTGAGGTTGGGGAATCTGTAATATGAACATAGTGGCATTCAGTTAGAATGCGTTCATTCCTAAGTATAGCAGATATAAGCTATAAGGTTGGATTCCTTTTAACCTTCTGTGGTGTAGTGGTAGCGCCTTGACTTAGTAATCATAAGTCCTAGGTTCGAGTCCCGGTCGGGGTAAAAAAAAATGATTCATGTTTTCACATATGTAATGTGCTTATCTGGTTATATATATATATATATATATATATATATATATATATATATATATATATATATATATATATATATATATATATATATATATATATATATATATATATATATATATATATATATAGAAACTATGCACAATGTTAATCACCCTTTGTACCGCCTCTACCAAGCTTAATCCATTCTACACACATTACCAGAAATGCGTCCAGTGACAATAGTTGTGTATCTTCTTTAAGAACAAGTACTATTCATGAAGTTTTATTTTTTCCAACCACTAGGTCGTGAAATGAATTGCCTAGACGGCACGTTGAGAAGTCAATGCATCCTAAGAAGGTAATGTTAAGCAACGGAAATCATTATTAGGAAAGATGAATATTTAATATTATAGTGGAATAAAACTAACATTGCAATCCTGAGTTGTGCTGTTTTATAAATTTTTCTTTCTTATTTTAACTTTTTCCTGTTCTTCACCAAGTCGCTCTGCCTGCTGGAACCATCTGGTTTATAGTCTCTTTTCAAGCTGGGCATATATATATATATATATATATATATATATATATATATATATATATATATATATATATATATATATATATATATATATATATATATATATATATAATCAAATAAGCTCATTACATATGTGAACACATGAATCATTTTTTTTACCCCGACCGGGACTTGAAAATAGGACTTATAATTACTAAGTCAAGGTGCTACCAACTACACACCACGGAAGGTTAAAAGGACTCCAACCTTATAGCTTATATCTGCTATACTTAGGAATGAACGCATTCTATCTGAATGCCAATATGTTCATATTGCAGATTCCCAAACCTCACTCGTGGCTTTATTTTCGCATTTAATTCAATTCCCAATCTCATTCGGGTTATACGATAATCAAATAAGCACACTACATATGAGAAAACATAAATAATTTTTTACCCCGACCAGGACTAGAACCTAGGACTTATAATTACTAAGTCAAGGCGCTACCAACTACACACCACACAAGGTTAAAAGGAATCCAACCTTATAGCTTAAATCTGCTATACTTAGGAATGATCGCATTCTATCTGAATGCCAATATGTTCATATTGCAGATTCCCCAACCTCACTCGTGGCTTCATTTTCGCATTTAATTCAATTCCCAATCTCATTCGGGTTATACAATAATCAAATAAGCACATTACATATGTGAAAACATGAATCATTTTCTACCACGACCGGGACTTGAACCTTGGACTTATAATTACTAAGTCAAGGTGCTACCAACTACACACGACAAAAGGTTATATATATATATATATATATATATATATAATATATATATATATATATATATATATATATATATATATATATATATATATATATATATATATATATATATATATATATATATATATATATATATACCACATGCATACATAAATGAAAAGGGTCAATAATTCTCTCTCTCTCTCTCTCTCTCTCTCTCTCTCTCTCTCTCTCTCTCTCTCTCTCTCCTCTCTCTCTCTCTCTCTCTCTCTCTCTAAATGTGTTTTATGTGGCCAAGAAGGGCGCAATACCCAAATACATTATATTAAAGAATGTGTTAAGTTACAGGATTTCAGAACTTCTGGCTGTGTTATTTTGAAATTTTAAATTATTTTTGTGATCCTGACAATTTATTCCCAATATTAAGCGTATATCCATGACTAAAGATATAAAAATATCGACATCTTTGTGTCTAGTGAAATTCTAAATATGTTATATATGAAAAATAATGTAATAATGACCATTTGAGCTGATCTGGGATATGCTTGTGCCATGCATCTCTCTCTCTCTCTCTCTCTCCTCTCTCTCTCTCTCTCTCTCTCTCTCTCTCTCTCTCTCTCTCTCTCTCTCTCTCTCTCTCTCTCTCTCTCTCTCTCTCTCTCTCTCTCTCTCTTTTCTTTCTTTCTTTCTCTCTCTGTATTCCCATTGGAATCAGAGAAACGGTATGAAAAGAATTCTTATTTGTTTGTTTATTCAAACTGCATAGTCCTTTTGTTTACTTACTCAGCCATTTCTTCATTAGTTATTCATGTCTTTGCCTATTTGGCCATATGTTTACTTATTCATTGATTTATTATTATACCGTCTATTCATTCATCTAATTATGCTTGCAATTGATTATTTATTCATTTATTTATTTATTTTTACTTATAAATTTATAAATGCACATATGAAGCTCATGATACTAATGACATTAATGTGATTGGTGTATAACCTAGGGAAAAAACAAAAATTTACATTACTGGAATGAAATATTAGGCCTAATAATCACATTACTTTTTTCCCCAATGATGGACAAAGA
>JAXCGZ010011665.1:7500-77500 GCA_037179515.1 Halocaridina rubra | reverse complement strand
ACCTTTCCTTTGAACACCACCATGACGGTGCCGGAAAGTACTCCGAACACCAGAACAGTGATTAAGATATTATTTTGTTTCATTCTGAGCACCTTTTTCCGTTTAACAAAGCAAGGCGATAACGAGTAATAGCAGAGGCGATAAAACAATAGGTAGAGAGACACGGAACAGAACAGGTGACACTAGGAAGAAACGCAACGCATGAAGATTGGACCGAAACCAAGAACTCACTGACACGAAGAGGGATTCGAACTATCCTTCTCCCAAATTCCTCCCCTCGCTCTACCTGTAAATCTTTGTTTCCCCTCTGACCTGCAATCTTTTTCCCCTCTCTCCTAACTATTACTACTACTACTACTACTACTACTACTACTACTACTACTAATAATAATAATAATAATAATAATAATAATAATAATTATTATTATTATTATTATTATTATTATTATTATTATTATTATTATTATTATTATTATTATTATTATTATTGTGGTGTCTGCTGGTATCGTTACTATTATTATTATCATTATCATTACTATTATTATAATACTTGGACCATGTACTAATAGATTTTAAATGTACAATGCTAAGTACATATTATATCAATTGACAAATAAAATGAAAATATAAGTTACTATTTTCCATCAGTTAATTAAAGAAGATACTTGAGTAATTACTGTCAAAAGATAT
Source organism: Halocaridina rubra (assembly GCA_037179515.1). Classification (NCBI taxonomy): domain Eukaryota; kingdom Metazoa; phylum Arthropoda; class Malacostraca; order Decapoda; family Atyidae; genus Halocaridina; species Halocaridina rubra. The sequence continues at coordinate 76,810 of JAXCGZ010011665.1, read as the reverse complement.
ATACTTACACCAATGCATATATATATATATATATATATATATATATATATATATATATATATATATATATATATATATATATATATATATATATATATATATATATATATGAGATTCGGCTTTACATCACGAACTCCCTGTTCTACTAAGGGCTAAGACGGTTGCCTTCTTACGAAGGACTTGTTTTGGCAGATGTAATCGTTACCCTGAGTGTATGCCCTTACTAACCTCAGTCCGTTACAGGGCGCGAACCCTCGACCTGCCGCCTCAGAGTCGCAGACGCTACCATTTTGCCACGGAGACTACACACACACACACACACACACACATATAAAGTTCCGGTTTTACGTCACGGACTCCCTTATCAACCAAGGGCTAGGACGGTTGCCTTCTTGCGAAGGACTTGGTTTGGCAGATGTAATCCTTACGCTGAGTGCATGCCTTTGCTAACCTCAGACCGTGACGGGGCGCGAACCCTCGACCTGACGCCTCAGAGTCGGAGACGCTACCGACTGAGCCACGGCGACTACTCACACACACACACACACACACATATATATATATATATATATATATATATATATATATATATATATATGTATATATATATATATATATATATATATATATATATATATATATATATATATATATATATATATATATATATATATATTAATAACACTGAACTGTTAACATACAGTCTAAAATGGTAGGAAAAGCCCATTAAATAAAACAACGAAAATATATACATATATATAAAGTACTTATTAATTTCGTGACCTAAACTGGTCACCACTTTTGGTCACGAAATTAATAAGTACTTTATATATATATATATATATATATATATATATATATATATATATATATATATATATATATATATATATATATATATATATATTCGTTGTTTTATTTAATGGGCTTTTCCTACCATATATATATATATATATATATATATATATATATATATATATATATATATATATATATATATATATATATATATATATATATACTTATCTTCAAAAAGAGAAGGAGGGATATGGCTCTAAACTATAGACCTGTTTCCTTGACCAGCATAGTTTTCCAAAGTTATGGAGAAACTATTAAGGAAACATATATCTCTTCACTTGGAATCCTTCAACTTTTTGCCAGTGAGACAAAATGGCTTCAGAGAAGGTAGATCAACAGTAGCAAACTTATTAGAATTTTATGATGAGGTAAACCGAATCTTACAGGAAAGAGAGGGCTGGGCAGATTGCATATTCCTAGACTTCCAGAAAGTATTTGACATTCCCACACGGGAGACTTATAAAGAAGCTGCAAGCAATGGCTAGAATAGGTGAAAATGTCTTGAAATGGATAAAAATATTCTTAGAAGGAAGGGAACAGAGGGTTAAAGTAAGACACTCAGTGTCTGAATAGAGAAAAGTTAGTAGTGGAGTTCCACAGGGTTCAGTTTTAGGGCCACTTTTGTTCCTTGTATATGTAAATGACCTACCAGAGTCTGTAAATTCATTCATGAATATGTTTGCAGATGATGCAAAGATTGTGAAGAAAGTAAGAAACGAGAACAATTGTATCGAACTTCAGGAAGATTTAAATAGTCTGCATGAGTGGTCAGAAAAATGGCTAATGAAATTCAATACTTCAAAATGTAAGGTAACGAGAATGGGTACAAGTGCAAGAAGGTCCAAGCTTGACTATTCGGTGGCAGGAGTACAACTTCAAGAGACAGAGAATGAGAGAGATCTAGGAGTAAACATACTGACAGATTTGTCTCCAGAAATGCATATAAATGGTTTAGTAAGGGCAGCATATGCTTTCTTATCAAATGTAAGGGTAGCCTTCAGGCACATGGACAGGGAACTGTTCAGCAGTATTTATGTAACGAATGTGAGGCCAAAACGTGAATATACAGCCCCCTTTGGAATCCGAACTTGAAAAAGCACGTACTTAAGCTGAAAAAACTTCAAAGACATGCCACGAAACTGGTGCCAGAAATACGCAATCTCAGTTATGATGAGAGGCTGAGGGAATTAGACTTACCATTACTCGAAGCTAGAAGATTGAGGGGGGATAGGGTGACAGTCTTTATATTCCTTCATGGTTATGATAGAGTGGATAGGGCTCGATACTTTGATATGACTGGCTCTAGAACTAGAGGTCATAGTTTGAAGCTTCGTATGAAAACTTCTTTGCAGGATGTAAGGAGGTACGTCTTTAGTGTAAGAGTAGTTGATAATTGGAACTCGCTAAGCGAGGAGGTAATTAATGCTAACTCAATCCATAGTTTTAAGGACAAGTATGATAAGTATCACTAAGTACAAAATGGAACCGAGCATGAGACGGTAAGATACGAGCTTTGGTCTCTTCCCCGTAAACACAATTAGGTAATTACACACTCATGAACTTCGTCTATGCAGCATTGCATCAATGAGTAACAGATATGACTACATCAAGGAGTTACAAAATAGTTCCTTGATATCATATCAATGATATCAGATCACTATACTTTGATTTCTTATCGAGTCATTGACGTCTTTGTAAACATCTTAAAATCAGTTAACTTTTGGACATATTAAATGGAGTCGATTTATTAAAAAAAAAAAAAAAAAAAAAAAAATATCGGGGCAGGGTTGCACGAGAGCCCAGTGGTTGAGGCACTTGGCTCGGGAGATGACAGAACCGCTATTAAGCCCACCGCTGGGAGTTAGAAAGAATATCCAGTCTTTATTGCCCAGCTCCAACCTCTCTGTGTCCACCCCCATATTGGGGATTAACAGTGCCACATAAAAAGACAAAACAAACAACTGGTATCGGAGCAGATGGAGTTCATCTCTTACATGATATAGAAACTTATCAACTATGATTACTCCTTCAGATAGCTGAAGATTAGAACTAACATTACCTAAAGAGATTAGTTCAAAATTCAAGAAAAACTTGTTCATGTAAAACATAAATTTACAGTTATATACAATGAATATTCACCGGTCCTAATTCCCCAGCTCAGACCTGTCTTTGTCCACCCCTATTCGAATGGGGAATCATGGTGACGCATAAAACGGTAACATACAATTAATATTTCTGATTATTACATGATTAATTTGAGAACCAGATAAAGATTTGCGACTCCCAGTTCATTAAATAACCCTCAAATGGTTGGTTTAACTTATGTTTGGTTAAGTTAGATTATGGTTAGTTAGGTTAGTTAATACCTAATTTACCCTATGCGAACCTAAACTAGCCTAACTTAACCTTACAATTTACAGGGCTATTTAATGTATAGGGGTCGCTAATCTTAACCCGATTCTCGGTTTGATAATATAAATATAGGACTAACAACATTATTGCTGCTGATAACGTGTAAATATATATTCTGACGTTAGATCAGAAGTTAGGCTATGTAACTTCCCTATTTACTGTCAAATCAAATTTCAACAGTCTACAAGCACGACCTCATGTACTTTATATTTTCCTATCACCCATCATGGCTTCCTGAGAGGGAGAAGTACACATTCACATCAGCATGATGGTGAAACAGTATTTCCGTCACAGAATCAAGAAAATGTGTCACAGAATAAGGACGATCCGTTGACTCTGTCAACCATAACTTTAGCAATACATGATAAAGCGTAGTATACTATCCATTTTCAACATATAAAAGTAGATTCAGAGGAGACAATCTATAGTTGAGGAGAGAATAATATTCATGATTACATGGTCCCATCAGACATTTTCAGGATAGTCAGACACCCAAATAGTTGACTATTAACACAACTTCGATACTGACCTGCAGTGTTGAGCATATTATTTTTTGTAACAACATGAAGATAAAATATGCAATCTTTCATAATTGTACGGTCCCCTCAGACAATTTAAGGATCTGGTCTGAACTTAATATTGTTAACTATTACCATTACATTTAATTTTATTATACTCTGCAACTATACAGAAGCACTTAGAACCAGGACACATAAGCTACAGCTACAGATGATAATATTTCTCATTGTTCCACAGTCCCCTCAGACATTTCCAGGATATGTTTTAGACCTAACATTGTTTATAATTACCATAATTTTGACAATATCATATTCTGTAAGATACAGAAATAATTTGATCAAGAGAATATAAGTTGGACCTGCAGATGGTAATAATTTTCATAGCTCCACAATCTTCCAAGATAATTCTAGGATCAGTTCTTGACATAATATTATTCACTAGTACCATTATTTTGACCATATATGACGATATTGTCCATACTATTCTCTGTTACCATACATAGAGCACAGTTCATACATACATACATATATACATATGCAGTGGCCGCATTCTCTCTTGTAAGGGGGTGGCCGAGTCAAGGCACACATTCACGAGAAATTAATATGCCTCATTACTCCTCTTAGAGATAAAGGGTTGCTAAAAATCCTCCAGCACCCTACTTGGGTCACTCATGAATTAAAGTTGTTTCTCATGATTATAATGCTCCTTTACGCATAACCAGAATCTATTCTGGATTAAATAAAATTCACCATAACGTGTTAAGAACTTTTGATAGTAAAATGCAGATAGTTTTTGCTTATTGATTCGCCACTGGTCTGATATCACAAGCTGTGTTTCACTCTAAGACACAAAAAGACATCAAGACGTTATGTCATCAATCATTCATCTTTTTGGTTTTAAAACCCAAGTGCTATTTGTATTCATACTTTCATCAATATAAAAACTAAGTTCATATCTTTTCCATGAATTAAGTTATCTAGTAAATCTATATATGAAATATTCTCAACCAAATGTTTGTAAAAATTTCCTTTAATAACATGATTTGGTACTACTCTCATAGCCTAAAATCAGGAAATTCGCTAGTGACTGAAAAGATTCATAAAACCTGACCTGACACTGTATTACTACTTCGATAACCTTCAATATATATATATATATATATATATATATATATATATATATATATATATATATATATATATATATATGAGAGAGAGAGAGAGAGAGAGAGAGAGAGAGAGAGAGAGAGAGAGAGAGAGAGAGAGAGAGAGAGAGAGAGAGAGAGAGAGAGAGAGAGAGAGAGAGAGAGAGAGGTATGTATTCAATAGCCTTAATAGAGCTGGTAATTGATCTAATAGCCTAGAAATTCAACAGGTTGCAGACGTAAGGGTTACTAATAATAATAATAATAATAATAATAATAATAATAATAATAATAATAATAATAATATTAATAATTTTTTATGAGTGTGACACCAGGACAGGCACAAACTGCCCTCATCAATAAAAGCCCGGTCACGAGAAAATACCAAGACGAAGGAAAAGAAAAAGGTTAAGGACAAGGCAGAGCTGTAAGCTAATTTCTATTATTATTATTATTATTATAGCAATAATGATAATAATAATAATAATAATAATAATAATAATAATAATAATAATAATGATAATAATGATAATAATAGTAATAATAATAATAATAATAATAATAATAATAATAATAATAATAATAATAATAATAATAATAATAATAATAGCAATAGTAGTAATAGTAGTAGTAACAATATTAGTAGAGGAAAAGCCTTAGTAGATATTAATCTACTAAGAGCTATACTAAATAGAAAACAAAATTTTTTCACTATAGAAATCTAAATACATAGTTAATTTTCTCCGTATTAGACCTATGATGATTTATTGTGGTGTGCGGGTGTGTGTTTGTCTGTTTGTTCGTGATTTCATTCAGAATAATGGCAAAATTGACACTAATGGCGAAATCCACCTTTGAATAATCATGTAGCCTTTAGGAGGCAATAAGTAAATTGATCCAACAAATGTAAACAACATGCAAAAATGAATTTTCAGAGCTGTTTTCGTACAAAAACTATCATTTTAAATATCTATTTATAATTACATACAGCATTATAACATACGTAAGTACCTCTGGCAAACGCACAAACAAACATGCAGTCACGCAAATCATTACAAGAAATTTTTTTCCCGATGGTACACACCCATCTCCTCGAAAATTATAGAGAAAAACAAAACAAAAAATGGCGATATATTTTCGCATATTCTTACCTCATAATTGTATATTCCTGATATCCCAGGACAGCGTACCATAGAGTGAACATATCTGCTTATTATACCGTCAACAAACACACACAAATAACAATTAGAAAATAACACTCGAATATATTTCGCTATTAACTATCACAGCTCAGTTTCAAAGCAGAAGACGGAGAGGGGTCGCTTATTCACAGAATTAATTTGCCATTGGCAACCTTTTTCGTCATTGTTACCAAGTACTTAATATTTTATATCTATCTTTAATGGTTTTATTTTATTTAGATTTTACATATTTTTGTAGATTGTTTTTATATCGTAATTTAAGGTTTATTAATATAGAAAACGAGTTTTTTTTAAATGGTTTTGGGGGTTTGTGGGGTAATTCATTTATTTCCCTGGATCTGGCGACATTGCTTTAAGCTTTGAGACAAAAAATGGAACTGATTATTTAAGAGTAACTCGGATAGTTCATTTGATTATTATTATTATTATTATTATTATTATTATTATTATTATTATTATTATTATTATTATTATTATTATTATTATTATTATTATTATTATTATTACTATTATTATTATTATTATTATTATTATTATTATTATTATTGATGCACTATTAGAAATAACACGGTAACTGTGATGTTAGTTTTGAATTTACTACTACTACTACTATATGACTACTACTACTACTACTACTACTACTACTACTACTACTACTACTACTACTACTACTACTACCACTACTACTACTACTATTTTAGTGGTAACCTGCTGTCGCATATTACCAGAGATCATAATTAGTAAGAACCTTCCATGAGACCCTTAAGAAATCTTGCATATGGCATTTAAGGGGAAAAATCAACAAGGAGGAAATTAAGTTCTAATAGACCAGGATATGAGTTGCCTGAAAAGGAGCCGCCGTAGCATAGTAGTAGAATGCTCGACTCGGGATATCACGGACCATCTCTCGAGCAACGGTGGGGCGAAAGGATAGGCATCCAACCTTAATTCCCCAGCTACACAACGTCTGTGTCCACCCCCATATGGAGACTGATAATACAAATTGTCTGTTTCATAACTGTGAAAGACGTTGATGTACAAAGACGGTGCGATTTTCTTTGGTTCATTTTCGAATCTTATTCTTTTTGTACTCGCCTGCCTCCAGTATTTATACGGGGTCGCTGTCTCGAATGAGCCATCTCCATCTAACTCTTTCTCGATACTATTTAGTCACTGTACTTTTTCCCAAGTTTTCCTTCAATCTCTTCTTCTTTATCTGTTTTCCAAGATGGTCTTGTTTCCTTTTGAGGATGTGGTCGTTATTATGGCGATTTCTCCTTCTTTTACCTTGTCTCGCAATTTCAATGTTTTAGTCGATCCTATTCTATGCTTTATTACTCGTCTTTATACGATGTCGCTGTTTTTGATGAGCAGCTGATTGCCTCTGTCTCCTGTCATGTGGGTATCCAGGCCCTTCTCTTTCATATCCGCTGCTATGCCCATGGCCAACGCAATCTCGGACCTAACCTAACCAGCCGCTGATTATAGTCCGGTCCCAAGTCTTCATGAGGTCCATAAGCTGTCATGTATATAAGGAGAGCGAAATGATATTTTATAATAATAGACATTAATTTATTTATCCTCTATACTGTACTATAACAATCTAGCTAACTTGAAAATAGGAAACTGAAATTTTTTTTATAGCATAATTAGCGACTTTCATAGCATTTCTAGCGATTAAATGAGAAATATCCCTAATATTTTAGCGACAAAACCTTGACAATACTGAGTTTAGCAGGAAAGATGGCTACATATAGACCAAATTAAAGCGACTTCCACAGGCAACGCTGATATAAACAAAGAATGGCGGAGGCATTACCATGCGATTTCGACTCTTGGTTAAAGGACACTCTTGTCAGTTTAAACACAGATGACGAAGTCTTCAGCCCATACATCAAAGGCATCTTAGAAGGCGAAGAGAAGGAAGATGATAAAATCGAGGCACTGCAAGGAATTCTTACAGAGATAACGGTGGGTAAAAATTGGCACCAGTAGTTAATTTGAGACATAGTGTGCCGGTATTTTCATTCTTCCAGGGATAACGGCATGTAAAAGATGTTACCAGTGGTTTAATTTGAGACACAGTGAACTGGTTCTTTCATTCTATTGTTACATTAATTATCATTGCATGACGCAGCAGGAGACTGAAAGGGATAGTCGTGGTTGGGGAATAACGAGAGTGCCACTCTTGTATTTTCAACATAGTATTTTGGTATATTCATTCTCTGGAGTTATTTTAATTATCTCTGCATGTCGTGGCAGGAGACTGAAAGGGATAGTTGTAGTTGAGAATGGAAAGAGTGCCACTATCTTGTTTCCAACACATTGTAAATCTTTGATGAATTTGGAAAGGGCTGGTTACTGTATCCCTCCAGAATTATTTTTATTTCCATAGAACAGTTACTGGATATGGTTTGCATGGTCTGAGTATGATGAAACCCTGTTGCCTCCTTTTATTTAGTTATGGCCACCCTGCTTGCTTCAGAGAGATGTCCCGTTATATTGTAAATAAAATACATGAGGTGAGGTAAATTATCCTTTCTCACCGCCAATTAGGAAGACAATATAATGAAATTCATTTTAATAGTAGGTTAGTTTTGGTAAAGTTAATTCCCCCATTATTAAAGAGCTATTTCACTCTTGAAGTCACTGTTTTTAATTGAATTTATATTTACAGTGCTTTGTATTTTTATGGAACTCAGGGGGAGTGAAAGAAAGCATTAACCAAACATAAATATAAGCTCCAGGTTTTAACTTCTAATGCAATGCTTGTATTAGTCTTTCATAATCTGCTGTCGTGATAATAAGCAGACCTCAATGTTGAATATAATAAAGTAAGATTGCCAGATCGGAGATGAGACATATGCACAATCTGCACTTTTAATTAATTAAAGTTTCCCTATGTATATTATTTCTAGCTTTACTATTTTCAGAATTATCTTTAGAATAAGTCATAATGATTTGGTTTACGGCAAGTTATATGTGTATATAAATCCCAAACTCTTCTAGCATTCTTTCAGAGGCCAGTGTAGTGCAAGTTCGTGCCTCTTTCGGGTACACAGTAGATAAGAATTCTTCAAGGGATTTTTATTATTTTAATGGCCAAATGCTATTAATATATATTAATGGGTAAACATTAATTTTTCTCATATTCTTAAACGATAGCTGAGCCAAACAACTTCTTCAGGGCCAATATTGCACAAATACACAGCATAAAGTTAGTTTGTAATTGGATATTGGTCCTCTTTAGTGGTATTAGGCATTCCTTTCCATTAGAAATATTGTTCAAAACACAGTATTGTCCAGATTCTGTAATGGAGAAGTAGTGCATTTTTTGCTGTTTCTTGGATTAGTTTAATTTCCTATAGCTACACAGTAAAGGCAGATATGTAACTCAAGTAGGATAGTCAATCTCTGCTATCCATGCATATTGCAAGTCATTCCTAAAGTGACAAGATATGGTTTTGAGGTATAGCTGTTGTCATGGAAAGTTCTAAGCCATCGATTTCATAAAATTCATCTTGATAGAATATTGCATTTTCCCAAGAAACTTTTCTCTATCTCTAACAATCCACAGACTGTGCAGTCACGACATGTGGGGTACTTTTTCTGTCACTTTGATAAGGTTATACAAATATATCAAGCAAGTCCTTTTTCACTTTGTATTTGTCTGTTCACTCAAAGCATGTGAAAGTAGGTGTTGAGTATGTAAAATATGAAGTGTTTAAAGGAAATCATCTGTAAAATACAGTAACTGAATGTGAAATGGATTTATATATCTCTTTAAAATGCCTTAAACTTTAGAATTCAGCAGAACTTTTTCACTTGATTTTAGATAAACTAATGTTGGCTACATATTTTTATTATTGCAGGAAACAGGAATCGATGAATTATGTCAAGATATTCTCAAAAAATGGTCACTGATAGAGACTGGAAAGCAAACCAAAGAAAAAGGGGTAGAAAAAGTAAGTTTACTCTACTTTCAATGAAATTTTTTGAATATTTAGCTATAATTAATCCTCTTATTGACCGTTATTCCTTAGAAGTTACCCATTGTTAACTCTTATTGTTGAAGCTTCGGTATAGTTTCTTAATAATGAATGTGCTTGGATATAGATGTTTTTTATTAATGAATATTTGGCTTCCGTTGCTTGCTGCCGTTACTTGAGTGGAGAATCAACAATAGATAATTCAGTAAGTTTTGAGGGAACCTCAGTAGCGCAGTGGTTAGAGCGCTCGACTTGGGAAATAATAAACCAATGTTCGAGCCCACCATGGTGCATTAGGAAGGGCAGCCCACCATGGTTCATTAGGAAGGGCAGCCCACCATGGTGCATTAGGAAGGGCAGCCAACCAAATTCCTCGGCTCCAATCTGTTCAAGTCCACACCCATTCAATTTGGGATTAAAAATGACACATAAAGTGCCAAAATTCAAGTTCAAAAAGTTTGTGTCATGTGTCTCTCCACATGGAGAAATTGTGACAACTATATTCTTGATTACTTATGTACTTGCTTCCTTTGTTGAGTTGTGAAGGGATTCCAGAATTTTATATATATATTTTATCCTAACCTCCCTGTATATCTGAATTTTTATTCCTCTTGCAACACAACTGAGAGAAGAGTTAAGGATGGGTAGGACACGCTGCATCCCTTCAACTTATATTTGTTACTGGTGTGGAGACCTTTCTAGATTCAGTAATATGTTTCTTCATGATTGAACGAATAACTTGTGGTATTGAAAGTATACTTCATTTAATTTTTTCTTCCATTTCAGGTGGAATTAGATGCTAAAATAGCTAAGATAATGGAAGAGCAAGCACAGTGTGTAACGACCACGAAAACTATATCCAAGGAGCAGGAGAAACTAAAAAGTGCCATATTGGCACAATATGCACAGGTATTTTGCTGCCTTCTCTTTTTTTTTTTTATTCATTCTTACTTCCATGTTGGTTTCAGCAAGATACCTTATTGGTACAAATTTTATTCAGTTATTAACAACCTGCTGACTTCAGCAGGATGCCATATTGGCTCAATATGCACAAGTATTACTGCTGCCTTCTCTTTCATATTTAGCTCTTACCACCCTGCTGGCTTCAGGTAGATGCCAAGGTGGCACAATATATGCAGGTATTTCTGCTGCCTTCTCTTATTTATATGATTCTATTACCACCTTGAGGTGTGTGTGTGTGTGTGTTTTTTTTTTTTTAGAGAGAGAAAGAGAGAGAGAGAGACACGTGGACAGGCAAGAAAATATCCCTCATCAATAAAGGCCCGGGTATGAAAAAACATTAAGACGAAGGAAAAGAAAGTGATTAAGGACAATACAGAGATGAGGTAATGATACACAAAGGAAAAGGGAAGATAGGTTATAAGAATTAGGAAAGATAGAAAGATGAAGAACATTCCAGAGTCTGGAGGTAGATGGGAAGAAGCAGTTGCTGTACCAATCAATCCACAAGCTACAAAACTTCACGCAGTACCTGTGAGATAACGCCGCTAGGCGAGTGTTACGCGGCCTTGATACACAACAAAATTATTTTGGTCACCATGTTTCTGCATCTACGTGTGTCATTATTGCTTGTAAATTATTTGTATTTTTAATTATTATTGAGTATATTAACTCATATTTTTAAACTAGATACCCAAAATAGTCATTTATTCGCCATATTTTTGCTTATTTTTTCCATCCATACATTGTAAGTTGCGGATGTAATATTAATTATAATTTTCACAGTGACATTTGATCAAGACACTTCTCTGATCTTACGGCTGATTCTGTACATATTGTTAAAAGAATGTCTCATATTGTCATTTGCTGTCATCATCGCCTTATTCTTATATAAAAAAGTTGTAGTTGTGTTGTTGTTCTTCTCTAAGCTGCCTGGTCGAACAGCCCCACGTCCCTAAGGAAGGCCACTGCTGATCCCAAGATTTCCCACAGAGCCCACAGGGAGTGCATATTGTGTTGTTGGTATTTGTGGTTGTAAGCAGTGCAGTCTGCAGTGATGTGTTTGATTGTATGAAGTGATTTGTTAAATCTTGGATATGTATCATTGATGGAGTTGACCAGCCTCATATGATAACTCTTGAGGGGCTAGGTGGTGGAGTCTCTCTTCACAGGGTAGGAAGGATTGGGAAGGATACTTATAGTTGTGTTATGACCTCTTTTGCAGCTTTATACATTGCAATAGCAATACAGACGCTCCCTAACTTACATATGACTTAGGTTCTGAATGGCCGTTAGTATCTTGAATTGTTCGTAAGTTGATATTGTATGTACAGTACTGTATTGATTGTACAGTATATATCTATCAAGCATCTCTGCATCAAGTAACATAACATTATAAAGTTGTCTTAGAACACAATTCCTTTGTTTTCTTATACTAATGACACATTATGCAAGTTTGCATATTTCTTGAAAATTTGGAACCATCCATAATATGCTGCTTAATAACAGAAGAATGCATAGGCACTGCACTTTTAACATGTTCATATATCGGATATTCATAAGTTTGGGAGCATCTATACTCACATTGCATCACCTCAGTGCCTATGCTTATTCGTAAAGTAACTTTTATATCAATCATTTGAAAATATCCTAAATCTCTTGCTTTACCTTGATTTTAGCACCCCCTACCCCCACTATTCCTTATTTAACTGCTGAAGTGGTGAGGGTAAACCAGCTGTGGCTGTCTTGCTTCAAGGTAGATCTCTCCCAATTTACCCTGTGGGTGACCCAAGCGTGGTGGTGAGAGTGAAATATGGCAACCATTATTCCCAAGGAGCTAAAAGGAATGATTGAGGTCTTTTAGCTTTTGATGAATGTTTGTGCATTGACTCTGCCATTCCCCTTGTAAGGGGGCTTGCAGCCATTGTATAGGTATGTACTATTGAAGGGGACTTTTGTTTACAGATATCTGATGGGGAAGTATCAGACGAAGAAGAGCCAGTTGATACCGGGAAAGCTTTTTGTGTCAAAAATACCAACGTTGAAGATGTTGCCAGAACCCAGCGAGAAAAGAGAGAGAAGGATAAGGAAGAGGCACAGAAGAAGAAGGAAAAAGACAAAGAGGACAGGTAAGTCCTCAGGTGTCTTAGACAATTAACTAAATTGTCTTTCTCCCTGAATTTGATTTGATTGGGTAGGGAAAATCTTACATTGTCTTTCTAGCTAAAAACAGGTTGGTCATGGCATGTGAATATTGGCAATTGTGTAATCTGTACCAAAATGAAATTTTTGAGGATGTAGTGTCAAAACAAAAATCTTGTGCGAAGAATTAAATATTTTGGAAGAGATTGTTACATTGTTTCAAAATGTGTAAGGGACTTTGCAGTATTAAGAGAGTCTATTTGTGTTCATAACAGAGAAGTAAGCTTTTTTACTTTGGTATTGCAGAAAGACTTATCCAAATATAGAAGACACCATCGAAATGAGCTTTTTGTGTTTGTTGTTTTGTTTATAACTCTTTAGCTTTATCTAAATTTCTTGTTTTGCTAAATCATATTTGACTGTTAGTACAGATAAACGTCTGATTAAACATTCCTGCTTTTTCAGAGCCAAGCAGAAAGCCCGAGAAGATGAGAGAAAGGAAAAGGAAAAGAAACGCACACAAAAGGGTGAAAGAAGGCGGTGATTGCAGGTCTTGTTAGTATACATAACAAAGTATTTATACTCAGCTCTGAAGATCATACTTTGGAGCAAATTACATAGGAATAACATAACCTGTATTTTTTGTACTTTGTCCGAATATTGTGTCAATAATTTACTGATTTTTTCCAAATTTATCATTTTTTTTTATATTTATTGACATCTCTTTTGAATGTCAATAAGTTTCCTGTCTTTTAGTAGCTGTCTACCCAGATATATTTATGCTATCTCCTCAGTTTTTTATAATCTTGTAATTATTCATGGTATCCCTTTTTTATGTAAATAATTGCTGTATTTGTGTAAATTTTTTCATATTAGTTGTGCAGTATATTTCATTTTATTGATATACAGTATTCTTATTAGTTGATGTTATAGTATATTTCTTACACTTGTATTCATTTTCGTGATATTTTTCTGTAACTTTTAATTATATGAATTATTAATACTCTCCTATGTTAGTTATCTTGTTTATTTGCTAAATTTCAATGCCATTCTTCATTTTTTCCCCTAGATATTTAATGGTTAACTTGATATTTATACTGTATCTTATTGGTGTCCTTTTTACAGCTTAGTAAGCAGAATATTTTAGAAATATTTAAAAAATATAAATTGCATAATTACTATTCACTCTCTTTTCCGAAGCGTATTGTTAAGTGGTTTGGTTGAAAAACCCTTTTATTTTTCACAGTTTGATGCAAGCTATACATTTCTTCTTGATATTTCTCCCTTACATATTCTAAGCCTCATTTCTGCTCAAGACGTATAACAATGGCCGCAATCTCTCTTATAGGGGGGTGGCCGAGTCAAAGCACACTTTCAACAAATCCAAGCACACGCAGATCATTCCTGTTAGCTCTTTGGGGATGAAGGTTTGCCATAATTCCCCCCTGCCAACTTGCTTGGGTCATCCACAAGGTAAGCAGGAAAGAATCCTCTGCCGTGAGGTCTGACATCCACTGAAAATTGCTTCATCCTCTGTACACTGCATTAATTTTTTCAACCCTACTCCTTATCCTGCTGAAGTTGGCCTGGTACCCACAACTGAAAATAATTTCTGGACACAGAGCTTCCATCGTATCCTGCCCATCCTCAACTTTCAGGAACTGTTAGACTCATACTACATATATACTGTATATACAATGGGCACAATCCCCCTTGTAAGGGGGGGATGGCCTAGTCAAAGCACACATTCACCAGAAGTTAATATACCACAATTACTCCTCTTAATTTCCCTGGGAATAAATTATTGCAAAAAATCCCCCCACTCAGATTGGGTCATCCACAGGGTAAGTGGTTGAGGACCTTCTTCATTGAGGTGCAACAGCTGTCGCTGTTATTGTTACTATTTTTATTTTTTCCCATAGACGCCCAGATTTAGTTGGCTTCAAATTAATTATTAGTCACTCGTCAGCTTAAACAATCTTAATCTAACCAATTTTTAGGAACCTCTTCTAATCTATGTTTTTGAAAATCCTTCAATTTTATTTTAAGTTAATTTAACCCGACCCATTTTTAGGTGTCTGATTACTTAAATAAGATTTTTCTTTTTATTATTTTACTTGGTGTAAAATATTCAGTCGGAAACATCAAAAGAATGAGTAACTGGTTAGGGTTATTTTCGTATACAGTACTGTATAGTTTTAAACATTGTGTCAGCATACTGTAAGAAATCATAGTACAGTATTATGTTAATTGTCATTTTATAGTGAAGAATTGCTGTGACGTTGATATTACACATGCATTTTATTATCATTATTATTATGATCATTATTGTTATTGTTATCAGTAGTATTTTTAATCCTTTGAATTATTATTATTCTAATAATTATTCTTTATTATTCTTTAATTTTTTTATGATTATTATTATTATTATTATTATTTTTGGCATTACAATGTCAGCGTAGTAATTGGCGTTTTTTATATATATGTATTTTCTTTTGTATTATTGACTGTCTGTGTTGTACCAAAATAACATAAATACGATTTCCCATGAATTTAAAGGCGTTGAAGTGCTTATTGTAAACTAATTAAAATTTTTGATAAAAATTGGCTCCTCATTGAATTTATCCTAAATATGTTGTCGTGGTGTCTTAAGCTGTTACTTGGACTCGTTCTGAAAATATGTTGACACGTGGGCCTCTCTGAGAATGGGAAATTAACTGTGTGAGAAATATTATAATCAAGAAGTCAGATGAACAGCTTATGGACTGGTAAGGGAAATACTACATACATGATAATTAGCTCAGTTATGTTCTACAATTAGTCTCCATTTTAATGGGGGTGAACACATGTTTTAGCTGGGGGAATATGGCTGGATCGAAGCTGCATTAGTTGTTTCCTGCTTTGAACATTCTACCAGTAAGCTGCTGCGGTTATAATATTAGATATCCTTTTAGTTTTCGTCCATAGAATATGTATTCAGAGGAGAATATAGCAATATTGAACAATAATTATTTTACAAAATTAAGCATATTAACAACGAACATATTTCTGTAAATTGCTAATTTACCAAGAAGAGAATAAAATAAGGAAAATACTATCAATAAAATATACAATCATTAAAAAAATAACTTAGAAATGAAATGGCAGCCACACATAGGTTGGAATTGGGGAACCGTACAAAAGGCAGCTCTACTCGTATTACAAAGAAGAAGACCATTGTTTACATTTTATGGTAAACGTTTAGTTGCTGTCCACTAAGTTGCCAGAATGTCTCTTGCTGACGAATTACTGAACGATTTTGAAGATGGCGAAGAAGAGGAATTGTTAGTTAATGAAATACAATCAAGAGGATTAGATATTCAAACCAATGGAGACGCTGGGAACTTAAATGAAGTAGGTGCCAAGAATGGTGAAAGTGAATTTAAAGTTCCATTTCCCGTGGATAAAGTGGCCACAAAACCTGGCTTGCAGTCTGTGCGACAAGTCGCTAAATTGTGGGATTCCAATACGTTGAAAGATTATTAAAGATAGAATCGACAAGTATGCGTCAACACCGAGGAAAGCAGAAGAGTTGCAGGGTCCGGTAGAAGCAGATCCCGAATACATGTTAATAGTCGAGGCAAATAATATTAATGTTGATATTGACGATGAAATTAACACCATCCATAAATTTGTTAAAGAAAAATACGCAAAGAGATTTCCTGAACTCGAGTCGTTGGTCGTAAATCCTTTGGAGTACCTAAATGCCGTCAGAGAGCTTGGGAACGATGTCGACAAGATCAAGAACAGCGAAGCCTTGGCCCAGATATTAACTCAGGCTACTATTATGGTCGTTAGTGTGACTGCATCAACGACGCAGGGAACGCTGCTGTCAAAAGACGAGCTGTACGCTATTGAAGAAGCTTGTAAAATGGCTCAAGATCTGAATGCCTTCAAAGTGAGGATTCTAGAGTACGTTGAAAGTCGAATGAATTTTATTGCTCCAAACATTTCTTGTATTGTCGGAGCTTCTACTGCCGCAAAGCTAATGGGTGCTGCTGGTGGACTCACAAATCTGGCAAAGTTACCTGCTAGTAATGTGTTACTGATAGGTAAGCAAAAAAAAACCATGATTGGTATGGCCCAGACATCCATGTTGCCTCATACGGGCTACATATATTATTCTGATATCGTTCAAGAAGCACCTGTAGATCTGAGATCAAAATTTGCTCGAATTGTAGCAGCAAAGACGACCCTAGCTGCTCGCATAGACAGCATGCACGGAAGTCCAAATGGAGCGCAGGGACTTCGTTTAAGAGAAGAAGTAGAAAAGAAGCTAGACAAGATGCAAGAACCGCCACCTGTAAAGTCTGTAAAGCCTTTACCTCCACCCATTGATGCACCTGGCAAGAAGCGAGGAGGTCGTCATGTGAGGAAAATGAAAGAAAGAATGGCTGTAACAGATTTGAGAAAAGCTCAGAATAGGTAATATAACAGTCTTTTCTTTTGGACTCATAACACTTCTGCATTTTGAATAAATACTCTACTAAAGTATATAAATTTTTGCTTAAAAATAGTTACATTTTATCTCTTTATCTTTGTGATTTTAGGTCACTTTAGTGAAACTCAAACTTTAAGAATATAGGATATGCTGACTGATATGCAGGACAATATATAAAAGCCTTTTTCTGAAATAAATAAAAAGAGCTGATCATAAATAAATTGTACTTTCTTTTTCTTTTGCAGAATGAACTTTGGTGAAATTGAAGAAGATGCCTACCAAGATGACCTGGGCTACACAAGAGGTCAGCTGGGCAAAGGTGGCGCTGGTCGAATACGCAAAGTGACAGTAGATGAAAAGACGCGAGTCCGTTTGTCAAAAACATTACAGAAGGAAGTACAGAGACAGAGTTCTCTTGGTGGACAAACAACAGTACGTCGACAAGTTGCTGGTACAGCATCTAGTGTTGCTTTCACTCCACTTCAGGGCCTTGAAATAGTAAATCCCCAGGCAGCTGAGATCAGCAGCCAGGGTCAAGGACAAAAATATTTCTCAAATATCCTTGGTTTCAAGAATGTCAGCAAGTAAGAAATTATTATATTGATTTTAAAATTTTGTCTAGCTATTTGTATTTTAGATTTATTCATAAAAACTAATTGGTTTAATAAAAATCAATTGGCTTGATAGAATAAGAAAGGAATTCTTTTTCTGTATGACCGTAAACTATTTTGGTAGAGCAAATATAGCATTGCTATCTCCAGTAAGATTTTGTGCAAATGATCATATTTAATAGTCTTCAAGGGACATTAAAGTTATGACAGCATCTTAGCTAGGAATAATATCCAGATTGCGTATCTATTTCGCATGTACCAAAAGCTATGGTATACGAGTATAGTTTCTAAGCGTAAAAAATGTTCCAGAACTAGGGTTGACTATTCTGACTGGGATAAAAGTCTATCCTTACCAGCGAATGTTAAATAAGTGGAACAGCACTCTTTAACAGTCAGTGTACACCACATACTGTAACTGCAATAGCATATCCCCAATAAATCCCATTGAAACTTGTGTTTGGTGAATATTTAGCGTATTGACAAAAGTACGGTAAATATAAAATGATAAAACTGTTATAAAAAAGGTTAAAAATTTCCCCCTTTTGGCCAGTGACAAATCCCGTTTCTTTGGTATTTTTTTCAGACAGTCTTAATTTTTGTTCCAATTTTGCACCTGTATTTCATTAATTCCATAATTTCTCACTGCAACCTAGTAATTTGAAGAAAGTGCAAAGTCAACAACTTGCAGCCTGAAATTTGAGTCATATTTTATTCCTTATGCTAGTGGACCAGTAATGGGGATGTTGTTTATGTTGTTGTTTCCTAAGCTGCCTGGCTGAACAGCCTTGAGTTCTTAAGGAAGAGGACTGCCAATTCCGGGTTTTCCCACAGAGCTTTCAGGGAGTTTACGTTGTGTTTTGCCTCACGGAGCACAAGAACCTGGAGATGTTGTGTTGGTGGGTTGGTGTTAAGTTCTTGAAGACAATTTTCAGAAAAGGGGAAAATTTTGTTGTTGCAGTGGAGGAAAAAAAAATGCACCCGCAGTTTCGTGGTTGTTGGTGGCATTGGCTGTTTGTTTAGATCACTGAGCTAATGGTGGGTAATTTATTAATTTTCTATTTAATGCTTTGAATGAGTACATAAGTTTCTTACACCGGTAATGTATACCTTCAATGCGTTTTATGCTTATTCGTTAAACTGCATATAGAAATGAATTACAGTCTGAGTCTCACTATAATTGATGTTATCTTTCGCCACAGGTTATTGTATAGTGTAACCTCTCTTCATGTGGGGCTAATATTGGCCCCTATGGTAACCTGCCGTATGTAGGGTTTAGCATTATCTCGGAGTATTCAGTTAAAAACCTTGCAGCCAGTTCAAATGCAAGGTTGACTTGTGCTCTGCAATTTCTGGAACACGTTTTGAGAAATTTGTTCCAACTTGTGACTATCATGCCAAATTGTGTCATTGGTTCATTTCTTGCATTTTCTTTTGAAAGTGTTTTTTTTATCAAATGCAAAAATACTTCATAATGTTTCAATAGACTGGAAAAAGAAAGAAACTTTTTAAGATATACAGTACTTATAATGCACATAATATTTCATCTTATTTTGATGCTGTATAAAATAATAATAATAAACTTCACTTTACATGTCACTCCATTATGGGGCTGGACACAGACAGTGTGGCAGATTAATTAAGGCTGGACGCCCTTCCTAGTTCCCAGTGGTAGGCTTGAATAGAAATGCATCAATTGTTGGGAATCTTGTCACTGCTTTTTCCACCTCTAACAAACCTTCAGCTTGTAATTTGAATGAAGTATTATGATGGTGTTTATTATTAATATATTTATAGAAATTAACCACTGGTGATCTTTTATAATATATATACTGTATATATATATACTAATTAGGAAATAAAGTAAATATTTTAAGAAATTGCTGATTATATCGTCTTTAAAACTATCATATATACTAGATATTTATCAAATATCTCCAAAGATAATTTTCAATTATATCATAGATGATTAGTGCCCCTGAAAAGTGCAGTTTTGTGTTAATTAGTCCTAACAAATAGGGGTAGACACAGACAAGGTGATTAAGAATGGATGTCCTTCATAAAGTCCCAGAATGGGTTCAAGCCCACATCAGTTGCCTCCTGACCCACGCACGCTACCATTGAGTCACCATGGCCCCCCTTGGTGCCTCTGAAATGTATTCATCAATACTGTTCTATCTTGAAAATGTTCTCTTAGCTCATTAACCTTTAAAATGCTGAAGACTGAATTATAACCTAACCAGCAGAAAGGCTGTTGACTAATATATATTTTTTAAAAGTCTTTTTAATTGCATTCTAAATAGCAGGGTCATGGTTCTCTAAAAACACAGACACTCAACCATTTCGTCCCTCAAACCCTCCTGCTAAATTTTACAGTTTCTCCAGTTATCTTTCTGTATAGCTATTATGTCAATTTTTTTTTATTACAAGATGAGAAAATGAATTGTATGGTTTTCTTACTGTTGTTTAGAAAAGTATTGTCTGTGACTACCTGGTCCAGTGTTGGCTAAAACTCTGTTAAAGTATGAGTCTGTCAACAGCTAGGGGCCGAATTGGCTCAGTGGCAAAATGCACAAGTTGGGAAGAAGTTAATGAGAGTTCAGTCCCACCATGGGGCATTAGGAAGGGCATCCGGCCTTAATCTACCATTTCCATCATGACTTTGTCCACGCCATGTGAATGGGTATTAATTGTGACTCATAAAACAATGCATAAGTCTGTCATTGCTACACTTGGGAGGATGAATGAATTAAACTCAGTTTATTTATGCCATATTGTATTTTTAATAAAAATACAAATAATGATAATACAAAGGCATCAAAAAGGTACATACAGCATAACAATGGAAGATTTTCTGCAAGCAAAATATATATATATATATATATATATATATATATATATATATATATATATATATATATATATATATATATATATATATATATATATATATATATATGATTGCGACACCAGGACGGGCCATAAAAAAATAAATCTTCCCTCGTCGGGCCTGGGCACGAAGAAAACATAGAGAGAAACAGAGATGGTGTGTATTGTGACTTGTCAGATGTGAAGGGCTAATAAGACATGCGTAACGAATATCCAAGAATATTCGGTGTTGTTGTAGGCACAGAAATAGAACCGTCACTGAAGGAAGACTTAATATCAAACTGCCCTGGACAGTCTTATATAAGTCCACAAGATCCTTCAGCTGTAGTATCGCAACGGGCGATTGATGCCATGGGCCAACCTACTACATGGTTAGATGATATATGGCAAGACCTTCTCCAAAATTGCAATTTAAAAAGATATAACTCCATACATTAAAAATCTCACTATTTTATATCATTTGAATATACAGTCATGATGATATTTGAATAAAGTGGCTAACTGATGTACATATGATTAACTTCATAGCTGAATGTGTTTATCTTTCTGTTCCGATAATGTACGAAGCCAAGTGGATAAGCGCAACGATGCATGGTTTGACCAAATGTCAGCTAATTTGCAGATGTCTGCTTGGACCTGTAATATAAAGGAAGAAATTACTTTCATAACAAAACAAATTTATGTATGAAAGAATAAATTAATATTCCGCGATCAATGTTCAAAACCCTAATAAAAGGGTCAATACGTTTCATATAACCTACTCCCAAGCGCCTATGTGCAAAACTAAGTATCCACGTTAAAACAGTGCTCCCTCATTTATTGCGGGGGTTCGGTTCCAGGACCCGCTGTGATAGGTGAAAAATCGCGAAGTAGGAGCACCATCTTAATAGGTATTTTACATTTATTTTTACCTTTACTGTATAAACTCTCCCTGCACTGTTAACAAACCACCCTTTACTTTACTAATAACAGCGTGCAAGCATAAACTTGTAAAAACATGATATTATGAGGATAAAAAAAAACAGCATTAAGAACAAACAGCAAATAAACTTTCGATATAATATCGTCAGGGAAATAGCGTGTAGAGAATATATATATTTCATTTAAGTTTCCCATGTACAGTACGATATACATTTTCTCTGAATGAATTGTATACGTTTTCTTCTTCTCTCAGCTGACTTTATTTATGTTAAGATTTCGTGCAGCATGGTCGATAGATAGAATAATGTTTAGAACCAAGGAAAATTAATAATACTTCTTCTTCTCTCGCTTTTCCCATATCTATATGGGGTCGCAGTTTCTTATCAGCCTTTTCCACTCTCTCTTGTCCATCTCGCTTTTTCCATATCTATATGGGGTCGCAGTTTCTTATCAGCCTTTTCCACTCTCTCTTGTCCAATGCTTCCTCTCCACTGAGGTCCTTCTCTCTCAATTCTCTTCCTCTACCTGTCATGCTTTCTACATTAATGGATCCAATCCACAACTTCATTGTTTGGGCTTTCTTTTTTAGCCACGCCCGTCCTTGACGCGGTAGCCCTCTCATATTTTGCATAGGAGTTGGGCGAAGCTCCTGCGCGTCGCTTTCAGGCCTTACTCTCTCTACAGTTCTGGCTCCTTTCCATAGTTTTACCTTTGTGTTTTACTGATGGATGCCCTTCCTACCTCAAACCCTCCCCATTTATCCGGGCTTGGGACTGGCACTGAGTTTAGCTGGCTTGCTACCCCGGTGGCTGGGTTGAATATTAATAATACTATAATCTTGAAAATTAGATAAACCCCAAATATGGTGAGTAAATAAATATTTCATGAGTAAGATATTGTGCCTGAATAAGCATCAGCTGATACGGAGGCAAACAAACAAACAAACATTTATTTCCATTTTTTGTACAATGGTTATTCTTCTAAGATTAAAAATGACTTATAATACATACAGTTAAATTAAATGTAGCTTTCCTAGAAAATAATAATGCTGTAATAAAAATGTTAACAATAATGTTAATAATAAAGTAGTAATAATAACACTCGATACAGTATCGTTATTGTCGGCATCATCACCATAATGGTGTTCCTTACAATGAAAATAATTAGTTCTTAACTTAGAGAACAGAGAAGTCTATATGAGTTTACATATAGAGAAGTCAGTGTTTAGGGAAATTGCATTAAATCATTAAGTTTAGTTTATGTATGAGCAGCAATTATTTGTCCAAAAGAAAACTATGTAGATTGCCTTTGAAAGCTGCAAAGGTGGATGCATTTTTAAGATGGCTCATGGAACCAGCTACACTGAATATTCTTGGATATTCATTACACATCTTTTATAATCTCTTCATATCTGACAGGTCACTACACTCTCCATCTCTGTTTCTCTTTGCTTTATGTATTCTTTGTGCCCAGGCCAGATAAAGGCTGCTTTATTTTATTATTTTTTTGACCTGTCCTGGTGTCACAATCATTAAAAAAAAAAATAATTTTCTCGCCAAAAAAATCCGCGGTAGGTGAATCGCGATATAGCGAGGGATTACTGTAATGCATTTAGGACACAAAACATCCAATTAACAATCTCTCTAGGACAGCAGGGTCTTGCCAATAGTCTGCTGTAAACAAGTGTAGCTAAAGCTCACACAGTCTCCTTGCAAACAGATTGCTTCCTCACCTGGTTCATTAGTGCAGTGGTAAGAGGGCTTGACTCAAGAAGTGACAACCCTGTGTTCGAGCCTACCATGGGGCATTAAGTTTAGTTGTTCCGTGCATTCTTAAAATGTTCTTTCTGCTGCTACTCACTGAAGGGCATCCAGCCTTAATTCCTCAGCCCTAACCTGTCTGTGTCCACTCCCATCCAATTGGGGACTAGACTAATATAGACTAATAAAACGTCACACAACTACTCACCTGACTCTGATCTATCGCCAATTTGGCAGCAATGAGCATCGCCCATGCCTCTGATGATCCTGGGCACAGAATGACTGCTTTTTGTGCTTGCAGAAGGCTACTGCATAAAGGTTTCTCATCTTTCACGGTCTTCTTTTCACGCGTGCTAAGAGTGGCCATTACACTAATTACAGCATCCTGATACCAACATAAAAACAAAGTAATACAGCTTCATGAGGCATTTTGAAAAACAAAGTATCATTGTGAATGGAGTTATGAAAACAATGTAAGCAAAAAAACACTCTTGGTGGATCAAACAGAAAAAGTTTAATTTTTTCACTAGAGCTGCAAAAGAGACCTTCTTGCCCTTACTGATGCCTAAGCTCATAATGAGACTGTTTCAGTATAGACTTTATTCTTTTAACCATGGACTAGCTGAACCTGCATAGCTCCCAACAGCTATTTAATGATACCACTACTCTCCCCTTATTTACAATTAGCTATGGCTGAGGCACTGCACATACAACTCAGGTATGCAGAACTTGGGACCTATAGAGTGCAAACTAAGTGCTATGCTTGTTAAGCTACTGAAGGTTTTAAAAATAAAACCCATACTATGGTTTAGCTGCAGGCAATAGTATAAAATTCCCCAGCTCCAAGAGGAAATGGAGGAGGTATGCTTGCCTAACCCCATGATTCTTTTGTTACAGAAAGGTCAATTTTGCTAGCTTCATATTTAGATAAATTATAAATAATGGGAGGGGGGCTAGAGTACTTCCTCCTTGTTCCCCTGCGTGTTGTAAGAGATAACTAAATGGGGTGGAACAAGGGGACTGAGAAACCTCTCCTCTGTATTTTCTCTTCCCAAAGAGGTAGTGTTATGCCTTGACTCAGCCACCCCTTAAAGGGGGAAATATGGCTAATGTATGTAAATAGATTGATAAATAAAGATGCTGCAATATTGAGTACACAGAAATAGTTGTGATAACGAGGATAAAATACTCTGGTTTTTGTTTTCTGCCCCTTAAAACTGGGAAATAATGATGGAATCTGATAAAAATGGATTGGTGGCATTAGTTGCTTGATAGGCTGGAGTTTCAGATAAATTTAGAGGTATATTCAGAGAAATGTCATATATTGTTATTAGTATTATTATTATTATCATCATAATTCAAGCAACAAGTCCATTGGAAGCAACTTGGTGAGGGAAAAGAAAAAGAGAAGATGGATAAAATTAAATAAAATGGTACAACTTAGAATTGCAACACTGGCATTATACCAGTATAATTTTAAAAATTAAGTATCAAAGTCTGCTAGATAAAAATTTCTTTGTGTCTGGAAAAATAGCGAGCGATCTCACCAGTGGTCACTTCCTTACCTGAGCGATAGTCTTGTTCTCACCCGAAGCCTGAGCCAGCTTCGTTGCTGCTGAAGCACAGGCTGAAGCAGCCCGGCCATTCTGGTTAAATCTACCATCCGATGCTGGCATGGTCAGGAGGTGGCGAGCGAGTGTGCGCCACACTGGAACGCTGGATGGATATTTGTGGATTATACGGCAGAGGATGAGTTTTGCAGCCTTCATATTTCCCTGAGCACAAGAAAAAATAATGTAAAACGTAGATGTACTTATTTTTTTTTGTTACATGTGTCACTATTGATTCCCATTTGGATGGAGGTGTATACATAAAGACTGGAGCATGGGTGGAAATCTGAAATAACTTGTATACCCTAAACTTAACATCTTCATACGCTCGTCATAAAATTTCTAACTTAAAATGTTTTTCTCACATTTCTGTAATATTCAAACGTTACTGAGGTTCAATTACAGTACTAAAGCAATACATATACTGTATAGCTATAACTAATTTTGGTTATGAAGAAGCCCTGGTGCTTTTTATTAAAGTTTAGCTGTGATTACCAGGCTGGTTTTGGGTAGATTCGTTGTCACATTGGATATATTTTTCATATCAGTAGGATGTGTTACAGCTACAATAATAATAATAATAATAATAATGAGTAAATTATGCATCTGTATTTGGACAAATAATAAAGTTGTAGCCAAAATCCCTTGTGATGAAAAGGAAATAAATTCCACCCAAAATCCCTGGTGGTTGAGAAAAAAAAAATCAATCCTTGTCATTCCTGAGTGTTTAAAGGTTAGGGGGAAATAGAAACTGGAAATCCCTTCCTTATTACATTCCTTTGCGTACCAAAAAATGTTAACAAGATATATTAGCTCAGCTACCTCACTGATTTCGTTACAGATAAGGCCACCCTTGTAACCTCAGGGGAATATAACATTATGGTGAAAAAAGAATAAGATCAACGAGCAACTGTAAAACATTTACATTTGATGTTGCTTCCGCTGCCCTTAAGAATGCAATGTGGTGTAGATGTTTGGAGTCATGTTCGTAAGGTGTCAGTTCTGCTAAAGCTGCGTTTGTAAGCACGGCATCTTCAGAGATCAATCCGAGAGCGGCGAGGGCAAGGAGCCCGTGCACAGATGCCCCTTGTAACTGGGATCTGTAAATGGAAAATTTGATTATATTTACTTTAACATTCATGGGGTATCCAGCCTTAATTCCCCAGCTCCAACCTGTCCGTGTCCACCCCTATTTGAATGGGGATAAAATGGCAAAACAAAGTCTAACCTTTATGGCATTGAAATACAACTGCCAGTTTTAGACATACATATATAATGGCTGCATTCCCCTTGTCAGGCTTGTGGCCAAGTCAAAGCACACACATTCACCAGCAGCTGATATATTTTGATTACTCATCTTCGATCCTAGGGGATAAGGGGCTGCCACAATCCCAACCCACTACCCTGCTTGGGTCATCTACAGGGTAACTGTGCAAGGATCTTCTGAATGTATGGGACGTAAATGGAGTAGAATTAATATTTTCCATACCTACAGGATAAGTAAGCACATAAGAATATAACTAGATGATAATAAAGATTAAGCATTCATGCCCAGCTCCGACTTGTTGGTATCCATCCCATTTAAATGGGGATAAATAGTGACACATAAAATGGCAAACGTATCAATGACACCTACTCTGCATGTACAAGTATTCACCCAGACACAAACAGTGAGCATAACAATGGCTGCTCATCTATATTAAAAGATGAAAAGGCTACCTTCATTTTAATATCCATTAGCAAAATGCTGTAACCCCAGCATAGAAGCAGAGAAAATCCATAGGGTAATCCAAAAAGCAGAAAGAAGCTGAATCTACATTATAATGCAAAACAGTCACAAGAAACTAGTTCAAGGCTTATAAATCAGGGAAGAGTATGACCCTAGAACTATAAGTGTAATAAAATCCCTTTTATAATCACAAACATATAGCAATATGAAAATATATTTACTGTACAAAGAACATACAGAAAGTAAAAAAATACATAATGCATGATACTTCATATACTGGAGGAAAATACAAAGGAAAGAAGATTCGTAGCCCCTTCGCTCTGCCCCATTTAGTCGACTTTTATGACACGCATGGGAATATTGAGGAGGTATTCTTGCCTCCCCTCAAGGGGAGTAATCTAGTAACCAAGGAAAGCATAAAACAGTGAATGTATCACAAGGATATTTGAAAAGTCCTCAGAAAAAAGCAAAATAAGAGAAGTGGAAGATAACCAATACTAAAATGTCATTACTGAACTTTCTATTACATATGCCTACCCCTGGAAGAGGAGCTTCTTTGCTTCATCGGGATTCTGGAACTTATACTGTAATGACGCAAGGGCCACAAAGATGTGCGATTTCTGTGTGTCATCTGGGGCTAGCCAATGGAGAGCTGACGTGTAACCGTTGTACGCTTCTTCAAATTTCCCGGCTGTTTTGAATAAAATAAAAAAATATTTGAAATAATTTCAGTGAAATATTCATTGAAATGTTATTACTGTATTACTATTGAAGCCCAGCTAGAAAGAGTCAAAGATTGTAAACCAAATGGCTCCAGCAGGGGTTGCAACTTGCTGGGAAAAAAGAAAAAAAGAGAAGAGAGAAAAAAATATATAAAATGGTACAACTCAGAATTACAATATTGGTATTATTCCACTATAATCTTAAGAACTCAGCAACTAAGTTACAGTTATACAAGATTATCTATTCTGTACAACTACAAAGCACTAAAAAAATATGATTTACCTTTAAGACTAGCCAATGCCAAGCCACAATGGGAGAAATAATCTGGTTCTTTGATGGCGGCATAATGAGCCATGGCATCCTCGACCTGTCCAAGGACGGTGAGCGTTCGACCGAGGTTACAGTGAATTCCGTCTCGTACTTTTACAATTTCGGCCTTTGAGAAAAGATATCCTTTAATTTTATGCTACACACTTGAGTTTACATTGTTCTAATTAGCTTTGGGACAGGAATGAAGGTCAGTGTGGACTGTGGTAATGCAGTGGTTAGAATGCTTGACTTGGGCAGCAGCAGACCCGTGACTGAGTCCAATGCAGGGTGTTAGAAGGGTATCCAACCTTAATTCCCAAGCTCCTACATGTCTGTGTTCACCTCTATTCACATGGGAATTCATAGTGACACACAAAACAGCAAATTAAAATTAGTCAAAACATCTTAATTTTAAATACTATTAAACAGCATAAAAGACGTCCAATTTTAAATAATACATGCATATTTCATAAGTAATATTATGTACTTTTATGCTATTTTAATAAGACTTAAGAGTAAAAGTTTGGTCTGTGCATATTATATTTATATATGAGGCAGATAACTTATTACTACAACAATGAAATAATAAAATATAAAAGGGGGAAATTTTACCTCATTCCCATCACCAATGGCAGAGAGGGCCATTTGGTAGGCTTTTGCTGCAGAGTGGTATAACCTCATCATTTCCAAAGTCAAACCAGCCATGTTTAACCCAACAGCATCATGTTCCTTTTCTCTAAAATAAAAAAATTATTAATTACCAACAATAATTCAAGGATATCTTAAATGTGCTATTAATAATCATTCATATAATTGTTGAAATTACCACAATTCGTTTATAGTTAATATATATCATAATGGTAATAAAAACATGCACGCAAATATAGACATACATACAGTACTAGTTCTAATATAGACACTTGCACTACCAATTCTAATATATATATATATATATACTGTATATATATATATATATATATATATATATATATATATATATATATATATATATATATATATAATATATATATAATATATATATAATATATATATATATATATATATATATATATATATATATATATATATTTACAGTAATCCCTCGCTATATAGCGATTCACCTTCTGTGAATTAAGTGCATCGCGGATTTTTTAGGCGAGCATGTATTTAATATCTCAGATTTTCTGGGAATATCATGGGAATCCACGATATGTGGAAATATTGAAATTTCCAGTATTTTCATTATTTTGTTGATAAAAAATTTATTTCCTAGCCTACGAATAATAAAACAGTAAAAAATAGTAAAAAACATAAATTTAAACATGTAACTCACAGTATTGCATCATATAAAATACGATACTGGTATCTGCGTTTTGGAAAACGCAAAGGGTCGCACCTCCGTGAGATAGTACATATTAAAATTTCCAGTACTTTCATTATTTTATTGATAAAAATATATTTCTTAGCCTAAGAATAACAAAACAGTAAAAAAAAAAATAAATGTAAACATGTAACTCACAGTATTGCACCATATAAAATACGATACCTGCATCGGCGTTTTGGAAAATGCAAAGGGTAGCACCTACGTGAGATAGTAAATGGGATGCTATTGGCTGATGGGTGGGAGACGACGAATCACAGAATTGTGTTCTGTATACTGGGGTCTGATTGGATTTTTGATTGAAGCTTGATTCTCCCAGCATCTTCCATTGTCTCACGTCACCCATTCAGTTACTCACATGTGCGCCTTTCTCGTTGTGCCTCTTAATACGTTGTGCTTGTGTTTTTTGTGAAACTTTAGCTTGTGTATTTCAACCCCTGCAATGCCGCCCAAGCGTCCTTCATCTTTTAAGGCTTCTGGTAGTCAGCCTAAGTGGCAGATGTTGACCATAGCAGATATGTAAAACTGTTAGATATGCTGAAGGAAGGAAGAAGTTTCTCGGCTGTCGGCTGCCATTGGCTGTGCAGTATGTAAACGTCATCATCACGTCATTCACAGTAAGCTTACCTATCACGTTCATATAGCTTTATACTTGCGCACTGTTATGTATGGTAAACTTACCTGTCCCACTGATATAACTTTACGCTTGCGCGCTGTTATTAATAAAGTAAAGGGTGTGTTGTTTAACAGTGCAGGGAGGGTTTATACAGTAAAGGTAAAAATAAATGTAAAATACCTGTAATAAATATGGTGCTGCTACTTCGCGGTTTTCACCTTTCGCAGGTGGTCCTGGAACCGAACCACCGTGATAAATGAGGGATCACTGTATATATATATATATATATATATATATATATATATATATATATATATATATATATATATATATATATATATATATATATATATATATATATATATATATATATATATATATATATATATATATAATATATATATATATATATATATATATATGTGCCCTGTGGGGCGGGCACAATATCAAAGAATAGCCTCACCGTATTCCCTGCGTGTCATAAAAGGCGACTAAAAGTGGACGGGGCGGGGGGGGGACTAGGAATCCCCCCGCCCTTGTACCAACCTCCTGTGAGACGTCAAAGAAGAAGGGGAGTAGAGGGGAGAATAACTTCTCCCCAAACTGTTTTCCTTTTTTGATGTCGGCTACCCCCCAATTTAAGGGGGAAACAGCCAAGGTATATGTATGTATGTATATATATATATACACAGTACCAATTCTAATTATAGACTTACATACAGTACCAATATACAGTACCAGTTCTAATATAGACTTACTTATACTACCAATTCCAACATACATACATATAGTACCAATTCTAATTGTAAACTTTCATACAGTACCAGTTCTAATGTAGACATACATACACTACCAATTCTAACATACATACATACAGTACCAACTGTAATATAGCCATTCATACAGTATAATATCTAATATGGACACATATACAGTACCATTGCTAATACAGATTTACAGACAGTACCAATTCTAATATAGACTCACATACAGTATCAAATATAATATAGCCATGCATGAAGTACCAATCTATTATACACATACGTACAGTACCAATTCTAATATAGATATACATACAGTATGAATTTTAATATAGACATACATACAGTACCAACTGTATTATAGACATACATACTGTACCACTACTAACTTGGACATATATAAAATACCAATTCTAACCTTGTATAATGAACTAAAGAGTCCACAGCCCCAGGTAAAGACTGCCTGACGAGTTGCATCACTCGCTGGTTACCCTGCAGCTCCGGATTACACGCTAATCGAGTCACATGGTGTCCATACCCTATACAACTCTCTAACTGGATACCAAGGATAGTTGTGTGGCGGAAAAGATCATAGAAGTCTGAATGGTCAATGCTCTCAGCGACTAGAGCCTGAAAGATGAATAGTACATATTTTTTATAATTACAATAACTGGTAAACAAAGAGAATCAACTGCAATATATAAAACATGCAACCCTTCATAACTGAAAATGAAAAGACAACAAGAGCTAGTTGTTGCTGATCCCTAAGCTGCCTGACCCAACTGTCTATCAAGGGCTTTCCCACAAAGCTCTCATGGAGTGTATGTTTTGTTAAGGTTTATAGCTGGGTGCTGTGCAGTCTTCTATGATGTATTTCCTGGTTTTCTCTAAATATCTCCAGCTACAAGGAGTTTTCAAAAAATGACCACCAGAGAATCAGTTCTTAGTAGAGATAAAATTGTGTTGTGTTCAAAGATGAGGTAATCAACCAGACCAAAGCATCTCCCAAGTTCTCACGTCCTGTGAAGGTTTGGGGTTGGGTGTGGCAGTTTGGCCTCTTTTCCTGTTCCTCTTCCGAGTTCAGCTCTAGAGGATGGGCCTACAAAGAAGATGCTGCCACTCCAGGTTCAGATAGCGGTGTTTCTGCACTTATTTCTCTCTGCTTAACTATTATTACAGATTTTAACTACTGTACTTAAAAAAGTGTAATTCTAGCAGGAGTGGAAAAAATCTTAACCAGATCAAACCAATAAAATTAATTTTTGTATATTTTGAAAGAAGGCTTTAGACTTTTTACATTACTATCATCTGTTATAATGGTGCCCACCTTACAAAATTTAATGGGATATCGGTTTTTGATTGTCATTTTAGGTGCCATAATTAATACCCATTATAGGGGTGGACACAGACAGGCTGGAGTTGGGAAGTTAAGGCAGAAGGCCTTTCCTAATACCTTGCAGTGAACTTGAACACGATTCTATCACTTCCCCCGAGTCGAATGCTCTAACCAATACACTTCTGCATTCCCCTAATGGGACATAGGGTAATGTATGGAGTTATGTAGGAAAAATTAAAAAACCCCTACTAGTACGGAGATATTACCTGTCCAACCCAACAGGTGACAAAAGAGGGATCAATTGCTTGAGCCTGGGAGAAAGCTTCATGGGCTAACTGGGGATCATTGTGGCTGAGGTAGAGAGCTCCCAAGTGCGTCCAATTTAACGCAGTCGGTTGGCATTCAATGGCTTTTAATATTGAATGTTGTGCTAGCTGGTATTCCCCCACAGCTGTAAAGACAAAAAAAACAAATAAGAATAAACCATATTCTTTGAAACTTAAATACATGTATAAGTACATAACTTTTAAGTAACCTTCAACTATGAAAAGCATATTTTATTAGATGGAAAGCAACCCAGGAAATACTGCACCACACACAACTACATATGCCAATTGCATAACATATACTCCCGAAGAGCTCTGTGGTAAAGCTCGGAATCAACAGTTGCCTTCCTTTGGGACTCTGGACTAATTAACAAGTGTAATTCAGCATTTCCTTCATTCATCTCCCCTTCTATTATGATAATACTGTAAGCAACAAGTTAGTGTGTATTACTTCTGAATATATAAATACATATAAGTACAGCAATGATAAACATTATGTCATCAATGAAGAGACAATACTACATATATGGTCTTCAACACCAAAAATATACAAATTAGTTGAAACCTATTTCCCATAAGAAGAGTGCTCTTGCCTGGAAAACATTCCATAAAATTAGAAATTATCATTAAGAATACCATTACATAAAATTGCTAACACACCATGTTGTCACAGCCAGCTCCTATATCGTGTTCACATCGAATTAAACAAAGGTAATGGCACAGTATGTATAGATAAGAACCCTCATACACAGCCTCCCTTTGGGGATTGCGGTAAAGCAGTGGCTTGAACACTCGATTCAAGAGGTGACAGATTCATCGTTGAGCTCACCTCGGGGTGTCAGGATGGGCATACAGATTAATTCCTCAGCTCCAATCTGTCCTTGTCCATCCAAATAATAGGCTTTAATGTTTTTTTTTTTTTTTTTTGGAAAAAAAAAAAAAAAAAAAAAAAAAAAACACACACACACACACACAAAGCCTACCATTATGTGCTGCAACTACCCCAAGGGAGTTGTACAATCTGGTATTCGAAGGGTCCAATTCCAAGGACTTTTTCAGAGATCTAATGGCACGCAGCAAAAGGTCTTTGACCTCGTCTTCTTTACCTCCATTGCTATCTACTACCAGCCCTTGAAAGTAGGTGTTGACACCCAAATCATGCCAAAGATTGGAGTCGTCCTTCTTCATATTTATTGACAGGCCATAACACCTGTAACAAGTTACAAAAAAGGTAATTATCAAATAGGTCTTAATATTTTCTTTCATAAGGGGCTACAGATCACATAGATTGCAGATCAATGCTTTTTCAGTTTAGCTACAAAGGGCTTCAAAAGGTCATAAACAAAAAGGATTAATAATTCGATTAGTAATTTGGCCTTACCTGGCTCCTAATTGAAGGATCTGCAACTTATCAACCTCCACTCTAAGTTCAATGTCTTCAATTTCACGTTCTAACAGCATGGCTGGGATGGAAAAGGTGGCAATGGACGATGGAACAGTGAAAAGCAAAGTGCAAGCATCGCCAAGCAGCTTCCAAGGAGTAGTGCAGCTGGGTTTCATATGGGCGGCTCTGCGGGATTAAAAAGAAATTTTACAATAAGATGCTATATACCTCAGTAGTCAGAAGAGTGGGTATGATTAGAGTAAGAAAGGGAGGCACTAGGGCTTCTTTACTTCCACTGGGTCCTCAAATATGCAAACTTTTTAGAGATATTGTATTTTTGTATTTCTTTTGACATTCTAAATATATGTGAATTCAGGAGGGATATAATGAAATCACGACCCATTACACTTTGTAACGTATTCCAGCTTATATACTGATGAAGTTAAACTTGGATAGAAATTATAACTCACAATTTTCATACTTTATAGAGTATTTACTTTTACTATATTTTTCGTGCTTCATACCATCTTCCATAAATTCAGTGAAGATGGGGTCAATTTGCACATATAAACAAGAAAAGAAAAATGATAGGATTTATAATTTATGTAAATGTCATTCAAGGTTTTGTAAGTTATATTTTGGTGAGCCCCAATGCCTCCCATTCTGTGTTCCGTTTTGCCTGGGCATAAACAGGATACGGAGGATTGATGAAAAGAAAATATTCTTCCGAAATTGTTACTGCTATAAATTATTAATAGTAGGTGTTATACACATTATATGGGGGTCACAGTAGCGTGAATAATCTGTGTTTGAGCCTAATAAGGGGCATTAGGAAGGGCATCCAGCCTTAATTCCTCAGTTCCAACCTATGTCCATCCCCATTCGAAAGGGGAATAATTGTGACACATAAAAATGGTAAAAAAAAAAGCATTCATGCATTATGTACTTGGAACTATGTACCTTTAATGGAGGAAAGGAAAAATAATCTATTGTCTACATGCTATTGGTGAGCAAAAAGCATAAAATATGGCATGGAAATGGTACACTAAGTGCCATAGTACCCTATCTTCTAACGTATAAGAGGAGCAATAAGTCAAATCTACATTTTCTGAGCGTGGTGTTATGTTGGTAGCACTGGTTAGTGTTATTGGTATCAATGATTTATTGAGGAAGGAACTGTACATGAAGACTGAGAAATAAAAAAAAATTTATACAGGAGTGCAAGACAATGAAAGTATAAATAATGAAACTCACTTAAACAGTAAACCAATTGCACGAACACACGCCTCTTTCATATTGACATGGAAGAACTGTTCGTAATGTTTTCGAGCACTGGCAATAAGCGCTTCCGCAAGACCAATCAGCGACACAACTTCAACGGCAGGTATTGGGTGTCTCTTCAATACTGCTTCGTAATCGGCAATAGCTTCTAAATTTTCACCTACAATCTGAAGACAACAAACCAATACATAAATTACTGCTAAAAAGACTTTCATGCTGAATTTTTAAAATTTCTGTAGACTAATGCATGAAATGCAATACGTCTAATTTCATTGCTTTCTCTCTTCTCTTTTTCCCTCTCCTCACCAAGGTGTCCCTTGCTAGAGACATTTAGTTTATAGTCTTTGACTTTTTCCAACTAAGCTTGTGGCTTGGCTTATAAAAATAATAACAAATATGTACTTTTAACAATTTTGGCATAAAAAATACTTGTATACAGGAATTCCATCCTCGTATTCTCTTAGTGTAAGGCTACAATGAGATATGGGCTCGACAGTGGGTCTGTTCTACAGCAGTCCCCTAGGTCATGCAAGGCATACAAAAGCCAAACTCTCACCACTAGCATACCTGTTTTAAGTGTGCTATCTGATAGAGAGGATAAACAGCATTTGGACGAAGTTCAGCGGCATGTTTGAAGACCTTCAAGGCAGCAGTGTGGGCACCACGTGCCAAAAGAGCATCACCCAGGCACTCGTATCCTGCCCTAAATTATTAAGTAAAGAAGTAAAACTATATTAGTATTAGGATTTTGTAAAGGAGAGTAACCCCAAGGTGCTCTAGGGTTATTCATATTTACAAAGGAGAGTCATTTAATTTAGCCAAGCAATTCATGGGGTTATTTAACTTTACATGTGGTTCTAGGGGTTACACATTTTTACCAGGTCCAATTATTATGTAATCACACACACCACATTGAACAGGCCATAGAGAAACTCATATCTCTTGTGCAAAGACATACATGACTTACAGGTCCTACCCAAGTGCGTTTACTAGCCTATCAGTGATATCATTTGAGTCTACTCCCTCGCTTCATGGAGTTTATATATATACATTAATATATTAATCTGGGGAGTGGCGGAGTTAACAAGGTGGCAGAGTGCATGAGTTGGGTAGCTCAGCGGTATAGTGAGCAAGTCAGAAGCGACTGATACAGGTTTGTACAATTGCGATTAAAGAATGTGAATCTTGTTCAGATGAGTGACCCCCAGAACCCCATGTAAATCTAAATAGTCCCATAAAGTTCCTTTTCTTTACAAGACTCAGCATTCGAATAGTGATCAGCATAACAGAAAGAAATATGCTGATAAAATTCGATCTGGGGAGTTCTAATGAAATTTACTATAGGCCTAAACACATGAGGTAGAGAAATATTGATAGCGTAATTAACAGACATTTCTTTTTCTCCTGTACATGATACCATATTCTAAAGATAAAACCAGGATGATATTACTTAACAAAAAGAATTGCAGAAATAGAACTTCATACCCAATATATCTTAGGAAAACCACGGTAGCGCAGTAGTTACAGCACTAGGCTCAGAAAGCCACAAACCCAAGCTTGAGCTCACCGCTGGGTATCATTTAGGGAATTTAGCTTAAATTCCCCAGCTTCAACCTGTATGTGTCTACCTCTGTTCAGAAGGGGATTAATAGTGACATAAAACAGCATACAACAACAATTCTGTATAACATGACCTGTTCTATCAATCGTAATAAGAGAAAATTTATGGCTGGAGTAATTTTCAGCTACAAGCTATCTAACCCCATTTATTTATCGCCTAAAATACGTTTGTTGTATATCTTTTTCACCAAATTCATACAAATAGTAAAAGAATATACATGAACTCGTCCATCTTTGGAGCTAATTGTTAAAGAATACTGATAAGCTAACATAGATTCTATTCTTATTTTACCCATTCCATGTAAAAATAATGTGCATGAACTTACCCATCTTTGGGGTTGATTGTTAGAGAATACTGAAAAGCTAAAATGGATTCTGTGAGTTCGTTAAGCACGTAGTGATGCAGGCCAAGACGTAGCCAAGCCCAAGCACAAGACGATCGTCCAGCTTCATTTGTGATCTTACGTAACAGGGCTAAATTTTCTTCCTGCGTAAGGATAAATGCAAAAAAAAGATTGTTGTTAAAATTCTACAACTTACTATTACTACAATACTTCTTTTTTTTTTTATAAACAGTATTTGATACCTCCTCCAGCATCAATCAGCTGGGAAGCCATCAACAAAATGGCAATTGAGCAAGAAATGAGCGAGGAAGAGAGGGCATACGAGATATATTACCAAGAAAGCTAAAGAAAATTCCCACACGTTTCCAAAGTTTTGTCAGTATATTGTGCTCATCCACAGCGTTTTAGTCGTACTGATTCGTTTACACTTACTTGCATTTTATAAAGATAGAATGAGATAAAGCCTATTCATCTGCATCTTTCAATTCCCAATAGTCTCTCATCATTCCCAGCCTGGATGTGATAGCATTTGACAAAATATAATTCACCCATCTTTCCATTTTATTTTGATTTATGTCTACCTTACACATCCAGTAAACAAGATTGCACAAAACGTTTTCAAAGTAAGCACATGCCTCAGAATACTCCATATTTAGGTCACATACTTCGTTGATTTGATACAGCCCCTTCACAAGAATTGGTACTGCTTACAGTGCCCTATAAAATCATTACAAGAACAATAATAAAAGCAACCATCAAATGTTATAATGATTTACAGAGCATTTAAAGTATCTACATACATGTTTACCCAAAATCCTATACAAATCAGATAGAGCAGCACCAGTTTCGTCATCGCAGGGGTTTATGTTCATGGCTTTCTCATAACACTTTAGGGCCCTCTCCATGTTGTCTTGGTATCGGAAGAAGTGACCCAGGTAGAGGAATGCATGGCAAAGGGTAGGGTCTAATTTTCCTGCCCTCATGCAGCTGATATAAGCTTTCTGAAGGTTGCCAGTTTCGTAATATAGGCGACCTAATTCTAGGTGACCTTCACCTACTGAGGGATTTTCCTGTAAAAGAGATGAAATTGGGTCAAACTCAATATCACTGGTCACTAGATAATATAAAAGTCGTTCAAAATAAAATAAAAATAAAAACAATAAGAATACGTATCCCATCATCCTGTTCTCTTCTTAAAAACCGAAACGGTTTATCTGAGGAGTATGATAAAATTCAAAGCTCAGCTAATCCAAATCATCTTTAATTCTGTTCTTCCAATACGAGAAATTTCTTTCAGAAGTCAATGACTTCACTAAACTGTTCATTTGAACACCAGAATCAAGAGTTTTCAAAAGAGGGCTCAATTACACAATGGTATAAAAAATGTAACTCATTTTCATCAGGGTAACAAAACTATATAACTGGTTAAATTTAAAATACAACTATACCGTAAAAAAAACAATAATAAAGATCCCACTATCAAGCCTTATTCTGTCTTACCTTAACAAAGAGTTCAAACAATTCTAAGGATTTCTGCGTCTCGCCTTTTGCTTTTGTCAAAACTGCAAATAAAAGCGTCAGGTGTGGTTGTTCCCCAAGGGCTGCTCTGAGGCCATCAAGTTTCTTGGCAGCAGAATCTAGAACTCCGAGCTTAATGAGAGATCTTATGAGCATCGCTCCAATATCTAAGTCCATATCCTCTTGCTGCAATATTAAGAGAGAAAAACATGGCTAATGAAAGAAGACAAATTATTAAGTTTCCTTTGTTGACAGACGAACTTATTAGGTGCTGTGGTAGGTAAGTGGCTTGAACATTCTTCTTGGGAAAGCCGTGTTCCAGCCCACAGAAGGGTGTAGGAAGGGCACCTAGCCTTAATTCCCCAGCTCACATGTCTATAGCCATCCCCATGTGAATGGGGATTAATAATAACAAATGAAAACAGCAAAAATAATGCCCATATAATAACCATTTAGTATTTGGTAGTCCAGCCTTAATTCCCCTACTCCAACCTGTCTGTGTCCATCCCCAATCAAATGGAGAACAAAGAGCGACATATAAAAACAGAAAAATTTATGAATATATAAAACTTACTTAATATTACGTACTCTAGACTTAATTCCCCAACTCAACCCTATTTGTGTCCACCCCTTTACGAATGGGGATGAACAGTGACACATAAAAACATAAAAAATAATGCCTATATAATAACCACTAATATTACGTAATCCAAACTTAATTCCCCAAGTCCAACCTATCTGCATCCACACCCATTCGAATGGGGATTAACAGTGACTCATAAAAAACATAAAAAATAATGCCTATATAATATCCACTTAATATTATGGCATCCAGCCTTAATTCCCCAACTCCTAACCCTTCAGCTTCCACCCTCATTTGAATGGGAATTAATAGGACACATACAAAAACGGCAAAACAAATTATATATACACTCAAAGTAAAATCAACTTACTTCTTCTAAAATTGAAACAGCTTCCCGCAAATGATTTTCGTGTCCCATGTGAATGAACGCATCGGCTCGCATTAATTTCAGCTTCCATATAAAAGCTTCCCTTTCTTCTCTCCCGGGAATGGATACTTTAGGGGTCGTTGATAAGATATCTAACATTTTTTTACAAGTCACTTCCACCCCAGGCCAGTTATTGGTGTCCTTGTTAACATTCAAGAGGAGCTTCCAGCCGAGGAGGGAATTAGGTACGTGTTCAGCACCTGCACGACATAGACTCAAAATTAGTCAAGACATCAAAAAGGAGTTAATGTTTTGTAAATCAAGGATGTTGTATGGAATGCATTCAGATCCTGTGAGATATAGATTTATAGTTAGTCGAGACATGAAAGTATAGTTAATGTATAGTAAACAAGGAGGTTGTTTGGTATGTGTTCAGCACCTGCGAGACAAACGTATACAGTAATTAGTTAAGACATCAAAGAAGTGTTAACTGTAATTCACAAATACTGATTACTGGGCGTAGCAATAAAAGTGCTATGTTATATTAAACAAGATGGTTTATAATAATCTGTGAGTATTTAACAAACACTAATCACCAATTTAAAAATAAGGATGCTTCTTTGTACTATAATGAGCTAGTTTACAGATAAGTGTTCGTAATTCACAATCACTAATAACTTGTAGTCTAATGAGGTAGTTTATTAATATACAAAAATATAGCAGGACAAAACATAAAACATATTACAGTATCACTAAAATGAAGTTGTGAACAATATTCTTACTGTTAGAAATACATACATACACCGTGGCTGTTTCCCCTTTAAAAGTGGGGGTAGCCGACATAAAAAAAGAAACAGTTTGGGGAGCAGTTATACTCCCCTCTACTCTCCCTCTTCTTTGATGCCTCACAGGAGGTTGGTACAAGGGGGGGGATTCCTAGTCCCCCCGCCCCGTCCACTTTTAGTCGCCTTTTAAGACACGCAGGGAATACGGTGAGGCTACAATATATAAATAACACTATTTGTAAAGTATTTTGTTTATGAACAAGTGCTTATGTGAAGAAACTAAAAAAAAATCTTTGAGGTGTCCTGTTGCCGCTTTCTTCATGAGAGATAATTTTGGTAATATATGCTCACAGTATATATTATTTATCTTACATGTAGTTTGCAATCAGACTCACACTGTAAAAAATTATTCCTACTTTTTATTGTCGTATTTATACTGCAATACATGCAGTAATCTTTGTGATACAAAAAATATTAATTATTTTCGTATTTATTATTTTAATTATAATTACAAAAAAATTAAAGACTTAAAACAGTGTTACCCACTTCCAATACCACTACCATATAGATCTCAGCTATCCATGGATAAATTAACTGCTCATTTTATTCAATGGTAAAGCATGCTGACACCGAAGAAAGTTTAAATCCTCATTAAGGAGGTGGATAGAGATAGGTTAGAGCTGGAGATTATGGCTGGATGGCTTATCTTATGGCCCGCAGTGAGCTACATAGTGGGTCTGTCACCTCTCGAGTCGAGTGCTCTTACAGCTGTGGTACCACAGTTCCCCCCTGAATATTAAAAAGTATCAAAGGGTATTTTATAGTGAGCTTTATAGACTGGATGTTTTAATGGTACAGCAGCCATAAAAACGTAATTTTATTACTTGGAAACAGCTGGGAAAGGGGACTGAATTCTACTGTGGAGGGTGACTGCAAGGCCAAAATTTGGGGGGGAACACATATGAGATATCTATCTATGCAGTATATACAAAATCTATAATCCCTCATATTATAAAACTGGATGGATGAGTCTGAGCAAAAAACTTAACTCTTCGAGGGTAGAAGATACAAAGGAGGGAATTCTAAATCCCCTCGCTCTTCCTCATTTAGTTGACTTACGACATGCAGGGAAACATGGAGAAGGTATTCTTGCCCTCCTCTGGAGGCAAAAATAACTTCTAAACCTGTATAATTATTTAGCTTCAGACCAGCAACATATTAATGATTCCTACTATGCTTGGATTTCATAATAAAAAGTGAAATTAGTAACTTTTTTTTTTCTATTTTTTATTTTATTTTTCCTTGACTATATGCAGAATGATTACACACTCACCTACACGAAGATGTGCCTTAGCCTCGACGAACTGCTTGTTCTGTTGGTATATTACACCTTGAGCAAGGTTACCCCAAGGTGAAGCATTATTCATGGATAACAGTTTTGAGATGTACTCGTTAATTTGCTCCATGCTTAATGCAAAGTTTTCTGGAAATTGATATTTCTATCACATGTCATACATATACAATAACTGTGATCCCCCTTGTAAGGGGGTAGCCAAGTCAAAGCACACATTCAGCAGATGCTAATATACATCAATCATTCCTCTTAGCCTTTTGGATATGAACAGTTACTACCATTCTCCCCTATCATCCTGCTTGGATCATCCACAAGGTAAGCGGCAAGGATCTTCTGCTGTGACGCTCGACAGGTGCAGCTGTCATACTACATCCATCATAAGCAAACAGGGTAGCCACAATTGCAATACAGAAAATGAAAGATCAGATCTCCAACATATTCCATATATTTTCTCCTCTCTGACAGATCTGTGGCAAGAAAAGAAACTAAGGAAGATTGCTAGGCTCCTTTCACTATCTCTGCTAGTCAACTTTTATTAAATGTAGGAGATGCGAGGAAGAATATCTTCTTTATTGCTTCCTGTCCCGTACAGGATATGCAAGATAAAAGGATTATTCCTCTTTGACTAACAAGAAAATAAAATGATGTTGTATGCTCTTTTGTGTCACTTTTGATCCCCATTCGAATGAGGGAGAACACAAGAAGGTTGGAGGTTATATCCTCATGATACACAGAAAAAAATACATCCCTGTACTCACCTTCACCCTCTATAGGATCTGCTGTGGTTTCAACAAAGGCACGGCATAGCCACTCCAGTGGAAAGTATGTGGGAAAAACCGTCAACATAGCCTGGGCTCCAAAAACGAGTTTCTTCATCTGGCGTGTGCGGTACAACAAATTCAGGTAAGTTTGGTAATTTTTTTCATTCTCGCCCAATACTGACTCACTCAATATATTTTCAAGAGCTTCTTGGAGCTGCAAAGAAAGTAATACACTCTTAACATTCTCTTATTTATAGGGTTTGTTTTGCTTAATATACGTGACAATGTCCAACTTGCTACTCAGGGCACTAGAAGAATGGAAGACCAAGGTCTACTTCAGTGAGAAATAAGAGATGGTACAAAGCTGAAAATGAGTGGACAGCGATAAAAGTGAAGGCAAGAGAAAGAAAAGAGTGGTGGAATTTCAATGAGCCCTTTGCATTGCACGGCATTGGAGGAAATAATAATGATGAAATATTAATCTTCCATTTCAATGTTTCAACCATAGACATAAAAGTAAGAGCTTATGAACAGATGTACAGAGATGTACTAACTCTACTACTATTCTGAAGAGGAACATCGGTATTCAATATTCAAAGAAAAAGTTCAGATTCAATCAAATATACCAGATGAAACTGTTACTGTTAATGATAAGGTTTTTAAATATCAAAAGGGTGAGGGTGGATAAGAGTGACTGCAATCAGTATATATAATATATCCTTGCCCACTTACCCTGTGGGTGACCCAAACAGGGTGGTAAAAAGGACACTGTAGCAGTCCATTATATCCAGGGAGCTAAGAGATGTGACTGCGGTGTATTGGTTTCTGGTGAATGTTTGCTTTGACTTGGCTACCTCCTTAAAGGAAGATTACAGACACTAGATGTATTTGTGTAAGCAAAATATAGGAACTACTTTTTAATCTTCACAGTAGCTAATATCACTGAGCTAATGCTGGTGTTTCTTACAACCCGCTCTCTGTTAAAGAGTACAAGGTAACGATGGCCCTCTTTTTTATCTAGGTAACTAAAATGTGCTCACAAAGACTACCGCTATTGATGTCATAGGTCTAAGTACCAGTTATCATCATCATGACAAAAATCTACGGGTGTATACATTACTAAGACAACTTCATCACATGGTCCTTACAATTCAATGACTAGGCTCTTCCTTGCTGTTTTAGATCACAACTAATCCCCATATTTGGTGTGGTCACCAGCAAGTTGGAGCTATTGAATTAAGGCTGTGTGCCCTTCCTAAATGCCAAGAGGTGGGCTCGATCATGGGTCTGTCACT
Organism: Halocaridina rubra; assembly: GCA_037179515.1. NCBI lineage: Eukaryota > Metazoa > Arthropoda > Malacostraca > Decapoda > Atyidae > Halocaridina > Halocaridina rubra. The sequence continues at coordinate 32,843 of JAXCGZ010011665.1, read as the reverse complement.
TCCCAGGTCAAGTGCTCTAACCATTGCATTAATACAGTGTACAATTTTTCAACTATACTCACTCTGGATTAGAAAAGCATATCATTAAAGTTATAACCACACATACTAAAAGAATTTCAGCTATTCACCATTCCCGTATCTTTCTTAGACAAGTCTTTAATTGATGACAATATCTGGACAATACTACGCCAAGCTTCAGTAATCTTCTTAGAGTCTTTTAAAACAGACATCAGCTCTTTTAGGGTAGCCGAGGCATCTAAAGGCTTGCCACTTTCCAACTGGATCGTTGCCAACTTTCTATAAACTCCATCTAGCTTTTCTTCATCGCTGGAAAATAACATGGAGTCTGATTTTTCAAATAATTCTAACTTTTTTTGCATTTTTAACAAACTGTAACATAAATCAGATTTTATATTGTTTAAGCCATATTATAAAAAGGGAATACACTTTTTAAGAGTAGTTTAAAAATAAACTTGAAACTAATATACTAAAATACATGATTTCAGATATAAACATTTTAAAGGTAGTTTTTAAAAAAATATGAAGTTAAATGCAAGATAGCACATTCTATCATACAATACTTCAGATAATAACGATACCTATTCTGTCTTATAAGAAAAAGAAAAAATATACACTAATTTTTCAACAAATTCTCCATCACTTCTGTATTCTGATAAAGTTATTAACTAACTTCCAAGAGACTATAATACTTAAAGAAAACACACACACAAATTAAAACTCACTCCAGATATATTCCTTTGAGTCTTGTCAAAATTGTGACCAGTTCTCCTTGGGATACCAAATTCGGCTGGTCATCACACAATTTCTTAAGACCCTGCCATGCCACTGGACTCTCAGGGTCAACTTGCGATGCCAGCTGTAATATGTAAGCAGCAACACTGATATGTAAATTAACTCCTCATTATGTTTATGAATCAAATGACAATATAAATGTGGTAGGATCTGGTAAAGATGATTAACCCCCCGAACCCCATGTAAAGTATAATAACCCAATAAAATGTTAGGCTAGGTAAGATTAGGTTCGGTTCTGTAAGGTTAGGTGACATGCACTGTAAATATGAATTGCCCTAAAGCACCCAGGATCTACTTTTCTTTACAGGACCAGAAATATTAATATCAGCAGTGGATGATAATTAATGCAAGTAACTAAAATATCATTAATTAAATAAACAAGTATGCACAACTCATTGAAAGACTTACATTAGATATATAATATGTGGAAAGTTGAGTTAAATTTGGGTATTTTATTCAATAATTACTCATTATTCCTTGCCCACTCAAACTAAGTGGTGGGTGGAATTGCTGAATTCCTTTATCCCCAAGAAAGTGAAGTGAGACATTTATATTATCTTCTAGTAAATGTGCTCTCTGACTCGGCCACCTCCCTTACAAGGGGGATTGAGGGCGTTAGGTATGTGTGTAAGTGCATAAATTGCTTACTTGGTACTATTTTATGTGACGAAAAGTAAGATAACGTACCAAAAGAGCTTTTTTTGAGTCAGCTCCTTTTCCAAGCTCCTGACACGCTCTTGCGAAGATGACGAGTCCATTATAGTTTTTCCTGTCATGTTTCAGGACAACCTGGAAACAAAAAGATGTATGTGCAAGCTGGATCTCGATGGACATGCTTGCTCACTCCAGTTTTAATACTAACATCCAAAAAATCATAAAATACTGTACAGACACTCCCCAACTTACGAACGAGTAAGGTTCCAAAAGTCCGTTAGTAAGTTGTGTTTAGGTAAGAAAAAAAGTACTGTACAGTACATACATACGCAGTACTGTAGGGTACTTAGGCTAAAGACACTTAACTACTACATAAAACATAAAGTATACAGTATTAATGAATTTTAATATGTTCAGAAGTTGATATTTTGTATTTACAGTACAATATTGTACATATGTTGGTTAAGCACCAGAGAGGACTGAAGTTATTACACAAGGTTCCAGGACCCTTTGTTTCAGATATCCCTGTTGAAAAAAGTGATAGAGATATTCTTCTCCCAAAGAGTTAATAGCTCCTCTCCAGAAGTGTCTACGACAATGAAGTACCTTTTGCCTTGGAATACGAGCTGAAGACACTTTTCCAGTAAAGTGTCGTCAGCAAATATTATTTTGTACTTAGTGTGCCACACTGATGCTTCACTAAGATATGAATCCAGAGATTTCTTCACTACCATTTAATTTTTATCAAACCTTAGAAAAGTACCAAGGCATAGCAAACATATATCAATCTTTGCTGAAGACACTTTTCTAGAAAAAGAGGTCTGGACCTCTCTAGAAGTGGAACTTCCTGGTCTTTGTCTTTGGGAGAAGAATTTGTCTAGTACTCTTTTCAAGAGATATCTGGAACTATGGGTCCTGAAACCTTGTGTAATCATTACAGTCCTCTCTGATGCTTCTTAACTTCTACAAAAAACATAAAGAATACAGTCTTAACGAATTTTAATACTGTAATGATAATGTAATAATACAGTACAGTACAGTAATACATACAAAATACATAAGTAGATAATGGGTAGGTATTTTTTCGAATTTGTGAATGTTCTGACTTGGCTGTTTGTAAGTACCAGGAGCTTCTGTACTTACAAAGTGAGCTGATAAAACACTTATATTGTGTGCTTATAAGATACTTACATAGTGAACTTATAAAACACTTATATAGTGAGCTTACACTAACAACAATGATTCATTTCCTTGCCTTGCAATGTTTCATAACAGCCTCGTAATCATTATCCTTCATAGACTTCTTCGCCTCCTTCAAAGCAGCCTTGACTTCCGTCGACATCTTTCTGAAATCCAGTAATTGCCACAATCATCATATCTTTCGGCATCTCCCGTCAGGGGTCGCCACAGTGGATCAATTGTCTTCATATCGCCCTATCCCATGCATCCTTCTCTGTCACAACACACCCTCATGTCCTCCCTCACCACATACATATATCTCCTCTTTGGTTTACTTTTCCCCCCTTCTGCCTTGCAGCTCAGTTGTCAGCAGCCTTCTCCCAACATACTCCTCATCCCTCCTCAGAACATGCCCAAACTATTTCAATAATCTCACCTCTCTTACCATATCCCCAAATTTTCCTACAGGAACTGTCCGTCCAATATACTCATTTTTTATCCTGTCCATCCTCATCATGCCAAGAGAAAATAGTAGCAGCTTCATCTCTGCCACCTCAAGCTCTGCCTCCTGTCTTTATGCGAGTCGCACTCTTTCTAAACCATAAAACATAGCAGGTCTTACTACCGTCTTGAAAACTTTACATTATAACTCTTGCAGGTACCCTTTTATTACATATGACTCCTATCACTCATTTCCACCCACTCCATCCTGCCTGCATTCTCTTCTTCACCCCTTTACCACATTCCCCATTCCTTTGTACATGACCCCCAAAATTTAAACTCATCCACCTTTGCCACCTCTATGCCTTGCAAACTCACCACTCCACTGCCCTCCCTAACAATTACACTCATGTTCTCTGTCCAGGTTTTTTTGTTTTTTTGCTTTTTTTTTAATGATTGTGACACCAGGACAGGCCAAAAAATAATATAAAAGAGCCCTCATCGGACCTGGGCACGAAGAATACATAAAGTAAAGAGAAACAGAAATGGAGAGTCTAATGACTTGTCAGATGTGAAGGGATAGTAAAAGATGTGTAATGAATATCCAAGAATATTCAGTGTAGCTGTAGGCATAGAAAAAGAACCGTAACTGAAGGAAGACTTAACACTGAACTGTCCTGGACAGACTTATTTAAGTTCAAAAAACCTTCAGCTGTAGTATCGTAGTGGGCAGCTGGTACCATGAGCCAACCTACAATTGATAAATGACAACTATTCTTTAATGACACTTACTATTTTAAACTTACTTCTAGGGGAGTCTTTAAGTTTTTTCCTTCGTTATCAACTTAAAATAATAATAATAATAAAAATAATAATAATAATAATATCTATACCGTACATAAAGCATAATGTTCATACTACAATAGCACTAATCTTCTCCTACGACATCAATGAAATAGCTGATGTGACAAACTTAACATGAATCCTAAGATCCTACTTTATTGAAAACCAGAAAAAAGCCTTAAATTCCCAGCTCCAGCCAGTCTTGTGTCCACCTTGATTCAAAGATGGACTAATTGTGAAACATAAAAAACACAAACACACAAGAATGAGTATGTTTGTACAAATACAGGCTGTATTGAAAAGATCACATATTTCATCTATGATGTCCCATGTTCATTTGCCAAGATAGCTCATACAGCTTCACTTTGCAAGAATCATGTAAGAATAAGAAGAGGGTAGTTGTATTCACCATGTGGTAACTTCTATTAATTCAGCAGTATCAGTCAGTGCACCACTGTGTAGGGTCTTCAATAGACATTATTTTCATGAGCTTGGGGTTTGATATGGGAAATAACTGGCACTGCTGCACATCTAATAATACAAGAAAGTTGGTAAAAGTACAGTGGAGAGTATGAAATGATACTGCTAAAGACTCAAGATGTGTCAAGATTTCATAAATGAAACTGGTAGTTTTAAACTAAGTACATGGGTTGGGTAATAGATTTTCTTAGGTCATAGTTAGTTCTCTAGTTTGTTTACCATATTATGAGTCACTATTGATCCCCATTCGAACAGGGGTGGATAAACAGGTTGCAATTATGATATTATAGCTTGACGACCTTCCTAATGCCCCGTAGTGGGATCAAATGCAGGCCAATTACTTCCCAAGTTGAGCACTTTCACACTGCACTACTAATGGAACCCAGGTAACCTCTACAGTGATTTTGATAATTTGTTTCAGTTGGATAAATCAGTCTTTCACCTTCTCCCCACCAAATATTAGGAAAATGGTTTTATCGGGCAATCTTACCCTTTAATCTCTATGATGAGATATGAAAATTAATTGCAATTTAAATGAAAGTTTAGATTGGAGTTTGGGAGGTATATATCCATAATCTAAAGAAAGCAAAACAGGATTAATAAAATAAAATTTCATATTTATAACTGAAATATTAACCTACATAAATGTGAAATAAAGAAAAGAAAAAGAAAGGTCATAAAGTAAGCAAACTACGTAAATAAAACGAGGTACAGGTCAGACCAAAGGCCATATGAAACTTTGGATAATATGGATGCTCGAATGCAAGTTGCAAGTTTGATCACGCCACAGGACATTAGGAAGGGTATCCAGCTTAAATTTTCAAGCTCTAAGCTATTTGTCTCCACCACTATTTGAATAGGAACTAATTCTATACATAATACCGCAAAATATACATACTTGACACTATTCACATGCCTGCTTTACTGTACTAAAGCTAAATTAGTCAAACACTGCGAGAATAGATTTTATAGACTTAAATAAGGTAGGTTTAAGAAAAAATAAAATCGTGGTTGCCAATCTGCAATACGACAAGCTGCTGCTGGTATTATTTTAGTTAAGGGGATTACTGAGGGGGTCCAGGGGCAAAGCCCCCGGCTAAGGAGGACGCATTCCCCTAGGGGAGGTTAGGTTTGGACGCATCAAAAATGCTTTTTTTCGACACTTTTCTTTGTGGAATAAGAGAATAATCCCATCTTCTAATAATTTACCAAGGTGTTTGGGTTACAAAAAAATATAAAAGAGAGAGCATAAAATTAGAAATTTCCAAATACTTATTGAGGAGGATCACAAGTAGTAGATATAAGATTCGTTTTATACACCCTTTCCATAGCCGACCCAAGAAATTAGTACTGTCACCACTTACTGAAATGTACAGCGCTGATGTATAGACACTCAAATTCGGCCTTTTAGGGTATTAATGACCTAAAATTTGAGTTAGGTTAGTTGGGTTAGCCAAGTCAGTTAAGTTAAATTAAGCCATGTAAGTACCAACCCACCAATTTCGGATCTAACACACAAAAAAGTGATTTAAAAAGTTGCAAAAAATTAATCTTGACTATAAATAGCTAAAATAAAAATATTTTCCTACCAAATACTTTCCTCTCAAAAGCTGTCCCGACCTAACCTAACATTGTAATTAATTTCATGATTTTTTTACTAAGACGATAAAAATACCCGCCCGCCCTGACATATTACCATCATTTTTACATATGATTTGCAAGTAACCTACAAACACTTGGAGCAGAATTACATACCTTCGTCTATGGTACATTATCATTTATTTATATAGTTATCATTACATTAAGAAGTAAATTTGCTAAGACTTAGTGAGCAGAAGGAAATATATACCTCTTTCTTCAATTATGTATTGCCATTCGTAAATAGGTCTCCAGACTTCCTGACAACTCACATTCTACGGCACTAAAGCCATATTTGTCTGGCTGACGACGGCGATTTGTTTACATTCAGTTAATGAAACCATTTGAAGCCGTTCAAAACACTTCGAAACTTTAACTAAAACCAGGTATAGATCAATAAAATTAGGCATAAAAACGAACTGCACATTTTTTATTATCAGTTCTTTGACTGTATATAAATTTCTACCAATTATTTTATTTTATTTTGATAAAAACAGGAGAGATGATATTGTTTTAAGAAGTATCGAAACAGAGTTCATTTCGATTTTTCACTGATTAAGTACCTGTGGAGATCCTGTTAAGAGGAGAGTGTTTGGGAAGAATCTAGGATTTATTTTTGCTTTATTACTTTTTAAAGCCTTAAGATTCCGTAAGTAAATATAATATATATTGAAGGACTAAACGGGAATATGTTTTTATTCCTTAAAACGCTAGAAAAGGGTTTTAGTGTATATCTATGTTTTTGGCATCTGGGGTGTGTGAGAGACAGGAAATAAACACGTGACTTGGCATTCATGGTGCCCTGTTATTTGATCTGTCAGTGTTGTAGCTTTTGATAACTGTTATTTGCGGTGTATTCAAGATGCGTTATCCACTCCCAGAGTGTTTTTGTGAGAAAAAATAAGTAGTTCAAAGATATGACATTTACCATAATAAAGATTTAATTGAAACATTTGTCATTATATCAAATAAACAATCATGCTACATTCAGAAACGCAAGTAAAATCATTATACTCTGGATTAGTTTATAGTATATATATATATATATATATATATATATATATATATATATATATATATATATATATATATATATATATATATATATATATATATATATATATATATATATATATATATATATATATATATAAACTGTTATTTCTACCCATTTATATTTCTATTAATTGAGTCTGTAAGGTACCCTCTGCCATATAATCGTGAAGTTGCTTTGTTACATTCCATCTATTATTATTATTATTATTATTATTATTATTATTATTATTATTATTATTATTATTATTATTATTATTATTATTATATAGATAGAGTAAGAAATGAGGATGTCAGGAAGAGAAAGGGTGTTGAAAGGAAGCTGTCTGTGTGCTCTTCCAATATGTGTTCTACCGACAGTCTGTGATCTACCATTGTATTTGGCCAAAATATTAATTAAGAAAATTAAAATGAATTTATTTAGAAATATAAAAAGAACATTAAAAGAATCTAACCTAAACTAACCTAATGTAACTTTTGTTAGTTGTTAATTAAGAGTTAACTGTTAATTGTTAATTGTTCGTATAGGTAAATTAAACTGAAAAAGCTTGGTAAAGCACGCACTGGAGTGTTGATATTAACAAGTAGTTATTTTGCTAGTTAAATGGAAAAACCTTGATAGAGCGCGTATTGGAATGTGAATGTTCATGGTAGATCACATGTTGGAAGAGCCCCACTGTTGGATAGGTTAGATCAGAGAGTACTGAGTTGGTTTGGACATATGGAAATGATGAATGATGAACGAATAGCAAAGAGAGTGTGGCTTGCATAAATGACTGGAGTTAGGTCAAGAGGAAGACCTAAAATGAGATCAATGGATGGCGTAAAAATGACATCGAATTCACGTAGTATATCAGTGGAACAGGGAAGAGAGCATGCAAGAGATAGGAATGACTAGAGGAAGATTGTGTATAGGTGACACGAGTCAAAGAGATCTCTCGCTCCTGCTAGCTCAGTGAACTGTGATGGACAAGTGTGAGGGATGTTGCCATGTAATGAAGCGGTGGGGGGTAAACCACCTGTGGCTGTCGGACCTCATTCTAGATTATTTATGCCTTCCTACCTTGTTGGTGACCCCAGCAGGGTGGAAGAGGGGAATGTGGCAACCCTTTATCCCCAAGGAGCTAAGAGGGGTAGTTGAGGTATGTGTGGATCGAGGTGAATGCGTGTTTCAACACTCGGCCTCCTCCTTACAAGGGGGAATGATGCTATATATATATATATATATATATATATATATATATATATATATATATATATATATATATATATATATATATATATATATATATATATATATATATATGTATTTATATATGTATGTATGTATGTATGTATGTATGTATGTATGTATGTATGTATGTATTATTATTATTATTATTATTATTATTATTATTATTATTATTATTATTATTATTATTATTATTATTATTGACAGATCATGAAGGTTGGGGGTACATCTGAACCTAAGCCTCCCTGTGACGAGGTCCAAGCCCTACTAAACACAATTCGAGATAAGGTAAGCATATATATCTCCTTCCGATTATCTCAAAGATAAGAGTATTGTTGTTGATAAAGATAAATGAATGTATATAAATAAGTGGAACACGATAGTTGTGAAATAGATTTATTTTTTTAATTTGTTATTTTTTTTCTAGGTTGAAGAGCGTGTTGGAAGGCCGTTTACAAAGTTCGAGTTGATTTCGTATAAAACACAGATTGTCGCTGGCATGAATTACTTCGCAAAGGTACTTAGCACACACACACACACACACACACACACACACACACACACACACACACACACACACACACACACACACACACACACACACACACACACACACACACACTCTTTTCTTTTTTTTTTTTTTTTTCCTCTTTCTCGTCTTCTTTCTATATTCTGTGAGAGGGAGAACATAAAAATGAAGCCATCTCTGTCCCAAACCTCTCCCACCCATGGGTCGGGAGAAGGGGTAGTCATCAGAGGACTTAAACAGAGAATCAAGAAGTTAGAGGAAATGGTTACAAGCCTTGATGATAAAATTCGGAATATGGATGGAGAAATGAAAGAGAATGAAACACTCAGAGAACAAATAAGATCTTTGGAGGAAGCAAATAAAGCACAAGGGCAGGAGAGAAAAGAACTAGAAAAAAGAATAAAGAAGCTGGAAGGGGAAAAGAGTCAACTAGAATCTAGAATTTCTAATCAAGAAGATAAAAACAAACAGCTAAATGACAACCTAAAGGAATTAGATGTTAGTTCACTGCTATCTTCTGAGAGAGACGAGATTGCTGCTTGGAATGTTCAGATTAAGGAAAACATTGAACAGTTCAGAAAAGAGTTCCAGGAGCTGAATATGGAAAATGATGCCATGAAAACGTCCTTTGCTGATGCACTAAAGGGGAATGTGGCAGTAAAAGAGGCTGTAAAGGTGGTGGCACTGGAAAACATACAAACAGTTGATTATAAAGAGACAGTAATCGAAAAAATGAAAGACGTTGTGATGGAAAGGGCAAACCCACTCATCAGACAGGCACTTGATAAGGAGAAGACAGTGGTAATCTCAGGCATAAGTGAATCCCAGGAGCCAACATGGCAGGGGAGACTTGAAGAAAATAAAGCTAGGGTTGTAGACCTGATAAGAAAGCTTGGAGTAGTATGTGGTCCTGAGGATATTGTAAACATACACCAACTAGGTAAATATTCGAGGGAAGGAAAGCCGAGACCAACAAAAGTAACCTTTGAGAGAGGGGAGACATGTAGGGAAATATTGTTGAGAAAAAAAAGTCTAAAAGACCTTCAAGAATGCAAAGAAGTGTTCATTAGACGATACAGAACACAGGAAGAGATGGGAAAGATCAAAAACTTGTTGCAAGAGGCAAGAAGGTTAAATGATGAAAGAAATGAAGAAGAGAAGAAAAATTTTCGTTACGGAATACTTCCAGACAAAGGGGAGATAAAGAAGATAATGACAGAAGATCAGGGGATGGGGCCTCATTAAGATTGTTATACACAAATGCTGATGGATTAGCTGGTAAGGCAGTAGAATTAAAAGATAGGATTCACAACAGTAAGGCAGATATAGTAGCAATTACAGAGACTAAGTTGAGTGAGGACATAAACAGTGTCACAGTTTTTCCTAAGGGCTTCAGAATACTAAGGGTCGAAAGATCTGAGAGGACTGGTGGAGGGATAGCACTGCTCATAAGTGAGAGGATTCAAGTTGAAGAGATAAACTTGGCTATAGAAAGTGAGTTCAGGGAATTTCTTGTTGCTCGCATAAATACTGGGTCAGAGAGCATTATAATAACTGTTGTATACAACCCACCAAGGAACCAAAATAGGCTTGAAATTTATGAGGAAAGTCATATAGGTACGATTGAAGTCATAAACTCAGTTGTTAACATGGCGCGGGAGAAAAAATGTAGGATTTTGATTATGGGAGACTTTAATCATAAAGAGATAGATTGGATAAATCTTGACCCACACAGTGGTGAGGACTCCTTTGGGGCAAGATTCCTAGATTGCGTACAAGGGAATTTCCTACACCAACATGTAATGGAACCAACAAGAGCCAGGGGTGGGGATGAGCCATCACTACTTGATCTGGTGTTCACAGATAATGTGTTGGATATTGAAAATATTGAGTATGAACCACCAATTGGAAAGAGTGACCACTGTGTGTTGTTGATGGAGTATATCATTGAAGACATTCTTCCTGAGAGTAGAGGCACTGAGGACATGAGGAGGAACTATCAGAAAGGAGATTACATCAAAATGAATGAGCTTTTTGCAGTTATTGACTGGAGAACCTTATTTTACAACAAATCTGTACAAGAAATGTATGACATCTTTTGTGAGAAATATGGGAAGATTGTAGATTGCTGCATACCTGTCACCAAAGTAGGTGTAATTCATGCCAGAGAGAAATGGTTCGATAATGGGTGTAAAAGAGCTAAGGAGTGGAGAGACAAATGCTGGAAAAGGTATAGGAGGAGAAAAAACATAAATGCCTGGCAAACCTACAAAAGAGCAAGAAATGACTACCTAAGTAAAAGGAGAGAGGCAGAGAAAGATTATGAGAGGGACATCACCAGGAAGGCGAAAGAAAATCCCAAGCTTTTCCACAGCTTTATCAGAGGAAAACTGAAGGTAAAAGAACAGGTTTTAAGGCTAAAGAGAGCGGATGGAAGCATCACTGAGACGGACGAAGAGATCTGCAAAGAATTGAACAAGGAGTTTCAGTCAGTATTTACAGTAGAAAATACCCCACCCCCTCAGATTGCAGTGATAGAAGCTCAAGGGCCGGTATTAGAGAACATCAACCTTACAGCCACAGAGGTATGCAAAGCGCTGATGGATTTAGATGTTCATAAAGCTACAGGTCCTGATGACATATCCCCTCATGTGCTTAAAAAATGCGCAAACACAATATCAGTGGCACTAAGTATCATATTTAAGGAGTCATTGGAGTCGGGGGAGATTCCAAGATGCTGGAAACAAGCAAATGTGATACCTATCTTCAAAAAGGGAAGGAGGGATACGGCTCTGAACTATAGACCAGTTTCCTTGACCAGCATAGTTTGCAAAGTTATGGAGAAACTACTAAGGAAACATATCTCTCTTCACTTGGAATCCTTCAACTTTTTGTCAGTGAGGCAACATGGCTTCAGAGAAGGAAGATCAACAGTAACAAACTTATTAGAATTTTATGATGAGGTAAGCCAAATCTTACAGGAAAGAGAGGGCTGGGCAGATTGCATATTCCTAGACTTCCAGAAAGCGTTTGACACTGTTCCACATGGGAGACTTATTAGGAAGCTGCAATCAATGGCTAGAATAGGTGGAAATGTCTTGGAATGGATAAAAACTTACTTAGAAGGAAGGGAACAGAGGGTTAGAGTAAGACACTCAGTGTCTGAATGGAGAAGAGTTAGTAGTGGAGTTCCACAGGGTTCAGTTTTAGGGCCACTTTTGTTCCTTGTATATGTAAATGACCTACCAGAGTCTGTAAATTCATTCATGAATATGTTTGCAGATGATGCAAAGATTGTGAAGAAAGTAAAAAACGAGAACAATGGTAGAGAACTTCAGGAGGATCTAAATAATCTGCATGAGTGGTCAGAAAAGTGGCTAATGAAATTCAATACCTCAAAATGTAAGGTAATGAGAATGGGTACAAGTGCAAGAAGGCCCAAGCTTGACTACTCGGTGGCTGGAGTACAACTTCAGGAGACAGAAAATGAGAGAGATCTAGGAGTAAACATATTGGCAGATTTGTCTCCAGAAATACATATAAATGGCGTAGTAAGGGCAGCATATGCATTCTTATCAAATGTAAGGGTAGCCTTCAGGCACATGGACAAGGAAATGTTCAGAAATATTTATGTAACCTATGTGAGGCCAAAACTCGAATATGCAGCCCCCTTTTGGAATCCGCACTTGAAAAAGCACATAGCTAAGCTTGAAAAAGTTCAAAGACATGCCACGAAACTGGTGCCAGAAATACGCAATCTCGGTTATGATGAGAGGCTGAGGGAATTAGACTTGCCATCACTCGAAGCTAGAAGAGTAAGGGGGGATATGGTGACAGTCTTTAAATTCCTTCATGGTTATGATAGAGTGGATAGGGATCGATATTTCGATATGGCTGGCTCTAGAACTAGAGGTCATAGTTTGAAGCTTCGGAAGAAAACTTGTTTGCAGGATGTAAGGAAATACTTTTTCAGTGTAAGAGTAGTTGATAATTGGAATTCGCTAAGCGAGGAGGTAGTTAATGCTACCTCAATCCATAGTTTTAAGGACAGGTATGATAAGTATCACTAAGTCTAAAAATGGAACCGATCAGGAGACGGGAAGATACGAGCTTTGGGCTCTTTCCCGTAAACACAATTAGGTAATCACAATTAGGTAATCACACACACACACACACACACACACACACACACACACACACACACACACACACACACACACACACACACACACACACACACACACACACACACACACACACACACACACACACACACACAGAAAAGTGGTCAGAAAAGTGGCTAATGAAATTCAATACCTCAAAATTTAAGGTAATGAGAATGGGTACAAGTGCAAGAAGGCCCAAGCTTGACTACTCGGTGGCTGGAGTACAACTTCAGGAGACAGAAAATGAGAGAGATCTAGGAGTAAACATATTGGCAGATTTGTCTCCAGAAATACATATAAATGGCGTAGTAAGGGTCAGCATATGCATTCTTATCAAATGTAAGGGTAGCCTTCAGGCACATGGACAAGGAAATGTTCAGAAATATTTATGTAACCTATGTGAGGCCAAAACTCGAATATGCAGCCCCCTTTTGGAATCCGCACTTGAAAAAGCACATAGCTAAGCTTGAAAAAGTTCAAAGACATGCCACGAAACTGGTGCCAGAAATACGCAATCTCGGTTATGATGAGAGGCTGAGGGAATTAGACTTGCCATCACTCGAAGCTAGAAGAGTAAGGGGGGATATGGTGACAGTCTTTAAATTCCTTCATGGTTATGATAGAGTGGATAGGGATCGATATTTCGATATGGCTGGCTCTAGAACTAGAGGTCATAGTTTGAAGCTTCGGAAGAAAACTTGTTTGCAGGATGTAAGGAAATACTTTTTCAGTGTAAGAGTAGTTGATAATTGGAATTCGCTAAGCGAGGAGGTAATTAATGCTACCTCAATCCATAGTTTTAAGGACAGGTATGATAAGTATCACTAAGTCTAAAAATGGAACCGATCAGGAGACGGGAAGATACGAGCTTTGGGCTCTTTCCCGTAAACACAATTAGGTAATCACACAGTATCACTAAGTCTAAAATGGAACCGATCAGGAGACGGGAAGATACGAGCTTTGGGCTCTTTCCCGTAAACACAATTAGGTAATCACAATTAGGTAATCACACACACACACACACACACTACTCTTACACTGAAAAAGTAAGGAAATACTTTTTCAGTGTAAGAGTAGTTGATAATTGGAATTCGCTAAGCGAGGAGGTAGTTAATGCTATCTCAATCCATAGTTTTAAGGACAGGTAAGATAAGTATGACTAAGTATAAAATGGAAGCGATGAGGAGACGGGAAGATACGAGCTTTGGGCTCTTTCCCGTAAACACAATTAGGTAATCACAATTAGGTAATCACACACACACACGAAGATACGAGCTTTGGGCTCTTTCCCGTAAACACAATTAGGTACTCACAATTAGGTAATCACACACACTCGAATATGCAGCCCCCTTTTGGAATCCGCACTTGAAAAGGAACATAGCTAAGCTTGAAAAAGTTCAAAGACATGCCACGAAACTGGTGCCAGAAATACGCAATCTCAGTTATGATGAGAGGCTGAGGGAATTAGACTTACCATCACTCGAAGCTAGAAGTGTGAGGGGGGATATGGTGACAGTCTTTAAATTCCTTCATGGTTATGATAGAGTGGATAGGGATCGATATTTTGATATGGCTGGCTCTAGAACTAGAGATCATAGTTTGAAGCTTCGTAAGAAAACTTCTTTGCAGGATGTAAGGAAATACTTTTTCAGTGTAAGAGTAGTTGAAAATTGGAATTCGCTAAGCGAGGAGGTAGTTAATGCTGTCTCAATCCATAGTTTTAAGGACAGGTACGGTAAGTATCACTTAGTCTAAAATGGAACCGATGAGGAGACGGGAAGATACGAGCTTTGGGCTCTTTCCCGTAAACACAATTAGGTAACACACACACACACACACACACACACACACACACACACACACACACACACACACACACACACACACACATATATATATATATATATATATATATATATATATATATATATATATATATATATATATTTAAAATAGCTATTTGTTTTATATATCATATGCATATTACACTACAAAATCTCAAATTTTCCCTTTGATAATACCTCTAATATACTATTAATACAATGTAATAAGATATAAACATTTAAATTTCCTTAATTCCATCTTCCAAATACTATTGTCACGTTCGACGGCGACTCCATCATCATCATACATAGTATGAATTTTGGCTGCCATAGACCAAACAGTCCTATTTCGTATCTTACGTGAATCATTTCCATTTCTCTATTATTGTTTGTCTATGGTTTCCTTCTGCTTTCTTCCCATTGAGCAGTGCTTTCTACTGCAGCTTCTGAAATCTCTTCTTCTTCTTGCAGATCGACATTGGTGACGGGATTGTTCATGCCCGTGTTTACAGGAATCTTCAGCAGAACGTAACTTTGTCTGACGTCCAGCATCCCAAGGCCGTCGAAGATGCGATCGACTACTTTTAAAAACCTTTTTATTTTATTTTATTATTTTTTTTTTAAATTTGAAGAATTTGCATTTTATTTCAGAGACATCAGTCTTTAGTATGAGTATTTCATGTTTTTTTTATATTAATAATTTCTCAGGTGTGCTGTATCCTAACTGTTAAATAATAATAATTTTTTTTTTATTTCTGTTACCCTGTATGTAGAACTATACACCAGAACAAAATGAATGCTATTGAACACTCTTTATTTTCTTTTCCTCAAGTGGCATACAAATTATTTTATTCAAATGTATTTAGATTTGCAGACTTATTTTTCTATTATGCTCGAGTTTACATAATTCCCCAGCTCCAAGCTCTATATATCCATATATCCACCCCCATGGGAAAGTGGCACGTGGCATGCCACCTGCTACGTGCCACTTTGGTGTGAAAGCGGCCTTAAATCTTTGTATCCAGTTCCATAGATAATAACTTCTTGTGTATAAATTCTTCCCAAACTAAGCGTTTAGCATATCTGTCTCGCTTCTATTCCTTTCAGTGAGACTTTATGTGATTCTAGACTACAATGTTGACCCGTTTTATGTCACAGTTAGTCCCCAATTGACATGTTGGAGCTGGGGGAATAAGGCTGGTTACCCATCCCGATGTTCCACGGTGGGGTCGAACCCACATAATTAGTCACTTCCCGATTCGCACACTCTTCCACTGAGCTGCAGTTACCATTTATTCGTATGGATATCCTATTCACGCTTCTAATTCCATAATTCTAAGTGTAAGTAGTCATCTAATTTTGCTGGGAGTGGATGAAAGACATGTGGTATTTCATAACTGTTGTCAACATGGCTACTCTTTTGTTTACATATGACAAAAACTCTGCATTACCTAAATTACTCTGTGACACATGGTTATTTAAGTGATAAATGTGACACTTGGTTTTCGAACTAATAATTTTTTTTTTTAATTCGCCAAACTATTGGTTTAATAAGTATCTGCGTTAATAGGTCTACAGATGAATTCTCTTGTAATTGTAGGGGATTCACTGTGCAGATATGTAGACTGGAAAGTCAGGCATAGAGTAAGAGGAAAATATTTTTTCCCTGTAGCAGGTATAAAGAAGGTGGATGAGTCGATTAATAGCTGGAATGAGGATAAAGATGTTGTTTGTTTGATAGCTGGTGGAAATGAAGTGCAGGATGGGAGAAGTGAGGAGCTGATTAGGTTGTATAGACAAACCCTGGATAAGACCTGGAAAAGGGGTGCAGTTCCGGTGATGTGTATATAGATAGAGTTATGAATCAAAAGTAGTAATTATTGATACATATAGACATACACATACATATACATATATATACATACATACACACACACACACACACACACACACACACACACACACATATATATATATATATATATATATATATATATATATATATATATATATATATATATATATATATATATATATATATATATATATTTTTTTTTTTTTTTTTTTTTTTTTTTCTCTCTCAAAAGTTAGAGAAATATCAGATAAGATACAAGAAAGTAGGCTAAGATAGTATGGTCATTTCGTTAGGAGGGATGAACAGTATGTTGGGAGGAGGGTGATGGAAATGAATATACAGGGTAGGAGAAGGAGAGGGAGACCAAAGCGTAGGTGGATGGATTGCATCAATGATGACCTGAGGTCTAAAGGTTTGTTGGGTGATTAGGTATGGGACAGAAACAAATGGAGAAAACTGGACAGAAACATCGACCCCACATGAAAGTGGGAAAAGATGTAGACGAAGAAGAGGGTAAAAGAATTACATTTTCAATGTTGGGTATACACTAAGTACAGGATATAAGTTCTCTGGGTTGCAAAAGTGGACACGATGTTCAAAGTAGCTCAGACCAAGAGGTCTGAAATCCTTAAGCTTTGTGCACTCTGTAATGTAGTGTACTAAATTGTTGCCCTTTCACACTCACATAAATGGCATTTTGAGTGTTCTGGGTGCTTTCTACCAGTTTTCTCGCAATTCACCTCCCATATATTTCTATAACCAAGTCTTATGCGGGCAGCAACTCTATCATAGTCACCTGTAAGCATTTTACCCACGCTGTATTTGTGTCTCAGCCTTCTGAAGTTTTCGTAATGTTGGATCGAACAGCTGCTTACATGTTGTGTGAGTGTAGAAAGTTCTTGCTCTTCCATAATCTCATTATACAACATTGTTTTGAACTGAGTTAGTGTGGTTATAGATTCAGACGCTGAACTCTCAGTTGCCATTTTTGCCAGCCAGTCAGCCTTTTCATTACCTACTATCCCAACATGGGAGGGTACCCATGAAAACTTAACTTGGAGTTTAAGTTTTGCGCAGTTAATAAGAGCCTCTTAAATTCCGTAATATTTTCATAACTTTCTGAGGTACTCTTTTCATTTGGTATCATGCTTCTTATCACTTTCCATGTTGCTGCTGTGTCATGTCTAGAGTCATTAAATTGTTTTTTGTAAAAGTCCTTTTTACGTACATTGATGAGAGATCTGACTCGTTTCTTTTCTGTTTTATAATGTTCTCGGAGAGTCATATCATAGCTATTCATTTTTAGCTCTTTTTGCATTTGATTTCTGATTTACATTGCCTCTTAGTTGTCATTAGTTAGCCAGGGGGCTGAGGGGTGGGTTATTTTTCTTGTTACAGTGGGTGCACAACTATCTAAGTATTCAAAGAAGACTTTTGTTAGAATCTCAACCTGCAAATCGACGTTATCTGTGTATTTAATTCTGTTAAGTACATTTGTGTTGTTGATTAATGTTTCAAAAGATATCAGGGGAGTAATTTTTTAGACACCGGAATGTCTTGAAGAGAGGCTTCCTTTTGGGCTTGTTTATGTTTAGCATAGCAATGTTCAGCTCGTGGTCTGCAATTGGGCAGGGAACTACATCCCAATAGGGTATAATTTCCACTTTATTTGTTATTATCAGATCTATAAAAGTCCTAGAATTAGGGGTTATGCGGGTCGGTTTTGTCACTATTTGTGTTAACTTCACAGTGTTGATCATCCTTTTCATTTTGTTATCTGCTGAGAGCAAGTCATCATTAAAGTCACCAAGTATGTATATGGGTTTATGGCGCACACAAATATTTCTGAATGTTTCTAGCAGATGATTGAATGAACTGGTAGGTGCTTTAGGGTGACGGTAAACACACCCTACAATGAAAGATGGAAGTTTCTGATACTGCACAGTGATCCATAAATCTTCGAGCTCCTCAGTTTTTTCTAAACCTGTGGTTATTTTTGATGCACTAAGATAATTTCTAACATAAATACAGACCCCATCCCCTCGGCCATGGTCACTGCAAAATATTTTAAACTCTGGGATATTCACATATTTATTTTCAGTTGTGGGAGGAAGCCAAGTTTCACTTACACAGAGGATGTCTATGTTGTAGTCTTTTGTTAGCATTATTATTTCCTCAAAATGAGCGAGCAGGGACTGAGCGTTCACATGTACTAATGTTACATTCTTACCATGTTTCATTAGGGTGGTATCCATAGTCATATCTGTAGTTTGTTCTTGGGTTAGTCCATGACTTGTTTCGACTGTGTGATTTTGCTGGGAATTCATCATTATAGTGTGTTCTGGGGTTAGCCCAGGGATCCTGGTGTCTGTAGCAGCCATTGGATGGGTAACGCTGGTTTGAGTACGTGCCATGGTATGATCGGGCTTTCCCAAAGTTTGTATGCCTAGGTGAGTGTCTAGGGTTGTAAGAGCCATCACTCCAGGAGAAGTCTCTTGTGCATGGATGGCGATAAGAGAGGTTTGTATCGTGTCTCTTTCTGTAGTCTCGTGTATAAGGGATTGTTTCATTAGCTCTTTGCTGTTTATTTTGTATGACTGTAGTTTGGGATATTTTGTAGAATACCCAGGTTGTGTCCATTGTTTGCCCCCGCGAAATGACTGGACATTTGTGCCTGTAGGCCATTGATTCAGTTTGTAAGGCATATTTTCAAATCCTTTCGATATCGTTATTGCGAAGGAAACCCAATTTGGTTTGCGAGAAAGCTCCTTAATCAAGAATTCTTCAGAAGAAATGCCTTGATTTGTCAATATATTACGTATCTCTCTCTCAAAGGGGTTGCCAGGAATGCGAATTTATATTTGAGCTGTAACCCTTGCACTTGCATTATTGGGCAACTGGGGCTGTGGGGGAGAGGACTTCGATGGAATGTTTAGAATAGAGACTGCTGCTACTTTGTCTATTCTGTTTTCTTCATTGTTTTGCAGCCTATTGCTGGGTTGGTTATTTGTGCTGGAAGGTGTAATTTGGTTGTCCTGGTTAGTGATAGTTGCTGTGTTGTTAGGAGTAGTGGAGATGGGCTCTATATCTTCTTTGCTCTTTAGCAACTCTTTACCAGGTTGGTTATTTGTGCTGGGAAGAATCTTGTTCTGGTTAGTGCCTGTTGTTGTGTTGTTAGGAGTAGTAGGGAAGGACGCTGTTATTTCATCACTGGTTTGTAACCTGTTACTGATTTGATTATTTATGCTAGATGGTGTATTCAGGTTGTCTTGTTGACTATCACTTTTATGTGGATCTACATCTTCTTCACTACCACTGTCACATTCGTCTTTCAATGCACTGATGGAATTGTGAGTAGAGACAGAAAACCTAGTTTGCAAAACCTGAGGGTTGTTGATAGAAGGAACATCATCGTTGTTAGGTGACAGCACTAAATTGAGAGGTGGAGATGTTTCTAATAGCAGTTTCAACCTAGAATTATCTCTTTTAAGTAGGACAATGTCAGATTCCAGCAAACCCACCTTGTGTTGTAAGACTTTCACCTCTTCAGCATCTGCTTCCAAAATTCTCACCTTATCTGCAAGACTTTCTATCATTCGATGTAGGTCTCCTAGGTCGTGTGTTTTCTCAGACTCTATGGATTTTACAACCGAAGTTTGAGATTGAAAGAGTTTGTCAAGTTCACCATTCATTGAGATATTCAGGACACTTGCGCTAAAAGTGATTATATTTGTAATTATATCTTTTTTTTTACTCGCTTTTTTATGATGTGTTTACCACTGTGTTGTGGAAAGAGTTCCACTACCTTTGAAAGCAATAGTTGACTTGTTTTGTACAGAGTGACTTTTTTTATTTTTTCCAATTCCCTTCTGATGTCCTCACGTGAATATACGAATATTCTGTCCAGAGATGATATAAACACTTCGGGAAAATTATCAGTATTTACACACGGAAGGTCATAAAGGTCAACTTTTTCCAATGAGGACATTCTAGTGTGAATGGGAGGGGAACTGCGGTATGAGGGGAACTGCAGGTTCACCTAAGAAAGGTCCTTTTTAGGTCGGTCGCAAGAGGTTGTGGTTGAAATCGGTAACACTGGGAGAGACACTCTCAGCGGTTTCTGATATAAGATTATCATGAATTTTCTTTGTATCTTTTATACACTAAAGTTGTAATAATCACTCTGACTTAAATTTGAAGATTTATATTTCAGTATGCTTTCGTTAATTTTATAGCTGTGAATTTAAACTCTGTCACTTGATAAACGCAATATTATCGGGAGCTCAATGCATACACGTCATCCCCCACAAACAGTGTTTTACCACTTATGCATAGAAAGTAGTCAAACCAGAACTCGTAATAATGGATTTAAGCTTGATAAATTGAGGTTCAGAAGGGAAATTGGTAAAAATTGGTTTGGTAATAGAGTAGCTGATGCATGGAACAGGCTTCCTAGTAGGATAATAAATGCCAATACCTTAGACATCTTCAAATGAAGATTAGATAAACTTATGACAGAGGTAGGGTGGGTATGAATAGGTTAGTGATTATTAGAAGAATCATGTAAAGAAAAATAAAATGAATACCGGTAAGTAGAGTAGAACAGAATAGGTTAGACATGATGGAAATACCATTAAAAAATGGAGCTGCCTCGTGTGATTACCTAATTGTGATTACCTAATTGTGTTTACGGGAAAGAGCCCAAAGCTCGTATCTTCCCGTCTCCTCATCGCTTCCATTTTATACATAGTGATACTTATCATACCTGTCCTTAAAACTATGGATTGAGATAGCATTAACTACCTCCTCGCTTAGCCAATTCCAATTATCAACTACTCTTACACTGAAAAAGTATTTCCTTACATCCTGCAAAGAAGTTTTCTTACGAAGCTTCAAACTATGACCTCTAGTTCTAGAGCCAGCCATATCAAAATATCGATCCCTATCCACTCTATCATAACCATGAAGGAATTTAAAGACTGTCACCATATCCCCCCTCACTCTTCTAGCTTCGAGTGATGGTAAGTCTAATTCCCTTAGCCTCTCATCATAACTGAGATTGCGTATTTCTGGCACCAGTTTCGTGGCATGTCTTTGAACTTTTTCAAGCTTAGCTATGTGCTTTTTCAAGTGAGGATTGCCAGTGGGCATGTTGCAGTGTCCCCTATTCTTATGTTCTTATGAACTAATATTTCACAGAATTCGGAAAAGAACGCCAATTTAGAAGGAAACTGTGTTCGCAGTCTCTCTCAAGAAACCGTTTTCTACTGAAGTTCTTGAATAAACATGGTAAGGCATTTTTATATTAATTATTATCTAATTTTTTTAGTAACTTCGGTAATTTGATATAGTTACACTGCCCTCAATAGAAGTTGGATAAAAATTCATTTTATGCACCCTTTCTCTTCTTAGTAGTTTTAAACTAACTTAACCCAACCAACCAAAACTAACCCAACCCAACCCATCTAACCTAACCTAACTCAAATTTGATTCCTTACATACCTATAGAGTAATAGTTCTTTTATTTTTTTTTGTACTAGAAAATTGTAACCTCAAATATTTAAGTATTTGTTTTGTGCATTTTTCTATTTTGGGACTAAGCAATTTTTTCTGATAAAGTTTGACATGTTTTGTATTAATATGATAATTATTTTCCTCGGAAATCACTTCTTTGTGTTGAAGCCGAAATCATTGGATGGCATTGGTTACTAAAATAACCTAATTATGTAATCTAACCTAACCTAATCAACCTAGCCTAACTAACATAACCTAACCCAAATTTGAAGCCTTGGAATCCTTTAAAGGGTAAATTTGGGTGTTTATACATCAGGGTTGCACAATATAGTTAGTGGTGGCAACACTGATTTTTCGGGTAGGACATAGAAGGGGTATATAAAACTTGTCTTGACATTAATATGATGTACAAATGCCAACAAAACCGTGCTAATAACTAACTAAGGCTAATGTTTACTTTCACTCCCCAAGCTAGGAAAAAGCCTCATAAAATTTATTATAGAATTAGATTAGGCCTATATTGCTTAGATTAATTAATCCCATCTGTGAATTGAAGTGATAACTGAACTGAATTTCTTTTAAATTCTTTTTATATAAACAGTGGTTAGGATATTAATTTGATTTGTTTGGGATGAAAAAGTAAGCATTCAACTATACCTGCAGCATTGAGTTTGATTTGTCAGAGATATTTAATTTAGCTTTAGAATAATGTATTTATATATAATTACATGCCCACATCTATTGCTATTGTGCAAAGTGTCGAGTGTATTTAGACAATGTCATCCTAGGATACAGGTAACAAGGCCTTAAAAAAAAGAAAAAATGGGGCCCCATCCTTACTGGGCTCCAAGGCTTAAGGCTAGTTAACCTTATGGGTAATATGGCCCTTCATTTACCTTATTTTTAAGTGTGATAGTTACACTGGCTTCAAAGCATGTTGCTTTTAGGTATATTTTAGGATTAGGAGTATGAAATCAAAGGTTATCTTGATTTGTATTCATTTGCAGGCTTGTCCCAATTTTATATAGTTTGCTGTTATTTGTAATTACATTTGTATCGTATATGCACATATATTAGGAATAAAACTGTTTTTTTTTTTGCATTTATTTTTGTTTTATAATACTGCACCTCAGGTTGGCGAAAAATTAATTATTTTATTTACCCTGTAAATATATTGACTTGGGATATTCCCACTTTCCTGCAGTGTGCATGGTATGATTTTTATCTGTTCACACTACCTGACGTGCCATAATTATCTGGTATGTGAATAGTATAGGAGTTCTTAGTTATTGTAATGACACTAAACTAAATCTTTAATTTAAAATTTTTAAATATACTTCTGTAAAACATTGCATTCTTGGTAAGTATTTACATTTTTTAACACATTTTGCTTTTTGAAGATAAACCTAACCAATCTAACCTACTCTACACTACCCTAACCCTACCCTTACCTAACCTAACATGCCAACAGTAGTTAGTGTGATGCTAGGAATAAACAATTTATATTTTTTTTCCATTATATGTGAAATGTATTTAGGCTACATGAAATGGAAGAGCTTTCTGAGCCTAACTTATTATTTTTTTTAAAGTGTACCTCATTAAAAAGTAAGAGTTTATTGGCAAGAGGACTGCAGTAGTGCAGTGGCCAGAGCTCTCAACTCGGGAGGTGGCAGACCCGTGATTTAACCCACCGGGGCATTAGGAAGGACATTCTTCCTTAATTCCCTAGCTCCAAGCTGTCTGTGTTTACCTTCAAATTGAGGATTTATGGTGAAACGGCAAAAAAATTTACTATTAAAAAGAGATACCAAGAAAGTAGTATTGACTCTGAGAGTGCATGCAAGATTATATAGTTAAAGGAATTGCCACGTTATCAAGGTATCAAATGAGAACATATGGGTTTTATAACTAACATAGGGAACTTTTGTCAAACATAGGTCTGGGAGATGTCTAAGTCCCCTGAGGGGACCAAGGGAAAAGCAGTAGGCTTCATTTGAAGAATAATAATCATCCAGTATTTTTTTAATATATATTTCTGTGACATTTGAAAGCATTTATTTATGAGATTATGCCTATGTGGGGTCTTGTAATTAGTAAAACTGGTAGGGTGGTGAGAGGTGCTTGTGGATGTCCTTTGTCCCCAAGATGCTAAGATGAGTGATCAAGGTATATTAGCTTCTGGTGAATGTGTGCTTTGACTCAGCCACCCCCTTACAAGTGAGGATTGTGGCAATTGTAAATTTAAAATATGGGGTAGTGTGGCACTCTACTTGCTATGCAACATATTTATTATATAGTCTGTTAATTTGCAGAAATTAATTGATAAATATTGGCTAGTATCATGTTACAGTATTTCTTTAGGCACAGGTAATAAATATGAGAACTTTTCAAGGATAACGTTTTCATATCATATTAACCTAACAGCATTCAAGCATTTGTGTAGGTATAATTCAGCCCTTTCTTGATTTTATTGGTTTATTGTTGGACTGTTGGACAAAGTGGCTGTTTAAAAAGGGTCAGATTATGTTAGTTACTAGGTGTGTAATAGCTGTAGTCAGATCAAACCTACATTAATTCTGTACAAAGTAATGTAACATAACCTTCGCCCAGTAAGCTGCTATGAAATAACTAGTGGAAAATTTGGATGTTATGATGTTTGACAATATAACACTTTGAAATTACTGCTGAGAGGTTGAATCTTCAATCTCCTAAAATTCTTTCACTAAGACAATTCTTACCTTGTAGATGAGTGTTGTAGCAGTGCCTACTTAGAACAGGAGGTATTCTGCATATTGTTCTTTTATTCAGTGACTAAGGAGATCTTGATCATAAAAGTTCTCCCAACCTTCATATTCCCATTCATCTTTATCTGCAAGCATACTCCAGCTCTATTGTTGCACTGGCTTCCTCACAGCATGTGCTTTCCTCTGGTATATTATCATATTAGTATTTCTGTATCACAGGTGTTGTTGTTTCTACGTCTTTTTGTGGCTCACAGACTCCTCTATTTTCCAGAATAATTTCATTCTTTTTTGATATAGAAGTCTTTCTTTTAATCACTGCTGCATATGTAGGGACTGTGACACTCTTCTACCTAAAGGTATGCTTCACTTTTCATGTTCAC
>JAXCGZ010011665.1:0-2500 GCA_037179515.1 Halocaridina rubra | reverse complement strand
AATGATTATGCTCTTGTCTGATGTATCCTCTCTCTCTCTCTCTCTCTCTCTCTCTCTCTCTCTCTCTCTCTCTCTCTCTCTCTCTCTCTCTCTCTCTCTCTCTCTCTCTCTCTCATGTCCCATAAACAGGCCTAAAATAGAATTAAAAAAATAGAATCAGCTGTTATAAATAGCCAAGTTTGTAACGGATAAAGCAACGATAAAAACCATATTTAGAACGTACGAAAATAAACGACATTTCTTCGTTTTTTTCCCACCCATTTATTTCCCTAATTCATTATTTTCCTGCTAATATTTTCTTTTAATTCCTTTACGGGTGATGACGTCACAAGGGGGAGGGGCATGCGTGAGAGAATGTTATTTTATGATTAAGATTCATATATAAGCTTATTTTATATAGTTATAGATAGATATTTATATATAGTTTAATTATTAATATACTCTTGGCGTAAAATTTTTGTTCCAAAAGCGGGTCTGCTTATTATTAATGATAATAGTTATTATGATAATGGTATGAAAATAATTGGTGATAATGATAATGATAATAAGCTGTGGAATCCTATTCTGCAGATCCTAGTCTCGAATCCCGGCAGTAGGAATTAAAATATTTGTGAATGGAAATTATAATAATAAAGATAATAATAATAATATTACTGTTATTACTATTATTATTATTATTATTATTATTATTATTATTATTATTATTATTATTATTATTATTATCATTATTATTATTATTTTTATTATTATTATTATAATTATTATTATTATCATTATTATTATATTATTATTATTATTATAATTATTATTTGTATAATTATTATTATCATCACAGCGTGATCATCATCACCATCACAATCATTATTATAATTAAACAATCTCCTCTGCGATTTATTTTAATTGTTTTTTAATTTACCAATATATTCCACAAATACACAATGACATATATCGTAAATACATTTACAGTTTTTCTGGCTATTTACACCCTCGAAAAATGGCATCAAAGAAGGAGAATCCGTAAACAGTGTCTGTTGGATGCCATTGCTAGAATTTATATTAAGAATTAAAAACACAAAAGGTAAAAATAGGCTGGGTGGTATGTTCGTCCGTCTGTCGGTTTGTTTGTTTTTGGTATTGTTCAGCTGTGTTGACTTAGGTCAGTAGGTTGGATGCTGGGTTTTTTATGTATGTGTTCGTATGTGTATGTATGTATGAGAATGTATGTTTGTATGTATGTATGGATGTATGCATTTATGTATGTACGCACATACGTATGTATGTGTATGTATGTACATACGTACACACGCATGTACGTATGTATACATGAGTATGTATTTATGTATGTATGTATGCTTTTATTTTTTTACACACATATTCGAGTATATATTATTATTTTGACCGTGAAGAAGAAAATGTGTCATGTTGAGTACCATTTTGCATACGAGTATATTCATATACAGCTTATTCATATACAGTACTCATATTCAGAGGTAATGCATGAATAATACTTACATAGGTACAACTGAAGATGAGTGGATAAATGTACTTATAAGCGCTAAGGTACACCGTTTATCTTGTATTCACCATCTTGGTGAAGATAATCACACACACATACACAAACAAACATATATATATATATATATATATATATATATATATATATATATATATATATATATATATATATATATATATATATATATATATATATATATATATATATATATATATATATATATATATATGGCTCAGTAGTCATCGTGGCTAAAACGATAGCGTCCGCGACTCTGAGGCGTCAGGTCGAGGGTTCGCGCCCCGTCACGGTCTGAGGTTAGCAAGGGCATGCACTCAGAATAACGATTACATCTGCCAAAACAAGTCCTTTGCAAGAAGGCAACCGTCCTAGCCCTTGGTTGAAAAGGGAATCCGTGACGTAAAACCGGAACAATATATATATATATATATATATATATATATATATATATATATATATATATATATATATATATATATATATATATATATATATATATATATATATATATATATATATATGATGTTATATCGCGAGACACAAGTGAATTTTGTAAATGTGAATGGATATGCCTACGTAAGGAAGTTGAAAGTAATTTTTGAGATCCGTAGTACTTTCAAGTGTGGTCCTCTGAAGATAAGTAATACACTTGAAAGTACCAAGTACTAAGGATCTCATAAATTTCTTTCAATTTCCTTACGAAGCCATATCCATTTATATATATATATATATATATATATATATATAATATATATATATATATATATATATATATATATATATATATATATATATATATATATATATATATATATATCAAATAAGCACAATACCATATGTGAAAACATGAACAATTTTTACCCCGACTGGTACTTGAACCTAGGACGCATAATTACTGTGTTGGTAGCACCTTGACACAGTAATTATATGTCGGTTCATGTCTTAGTCGGGGTAAAAATTATTCCT
>JAXCGZ010011664.1:77500-81038 GCA_037179515.1 Halocaridina rubra | reverse complement strand
TGTAAGGATGAACTCGAAAAGCGACCCACGGTTTGTCTCATCCTAATATTCTGATTACGAGAACACGAAGTTATTGGACAAGGTATACGATTATAATAGTAAGTAAGAAAAATACAAATAACTGAAGATAAAATTAGCGCAAATGACACGTTTTATTGAACACTAGATAACCTGTTGGGACCTCTGACTCCATGCCAAGTTACTATATATCATGATAAATGAGACTGGATGAAAGCGAAAGTAAAAAAATACCAGTAGGTTTCTCTTTCTCTCCCTCTCTCTATCTATCTAAATACGTATTATATATATATATATATATATATATATATATATATATATATATATATATATATATATATATATATATATATATATATATATATATATATATATATATATATATATATATATATATATATATATATATATATATATATATATATATATATATATATATATATATATATATATATATATATATATATTTTCACTCCCCAAGTGAGGAAAAATCTAATTAAGTTTATTATATCATTAGGTTATGTTTGGTTAAGTTAGTTCCTCCCAATTAAACACGGGTCGATAGTCGAAATTACTTTTTTTTTAGGTGAATGCTACTAACATACCCCTAAACACAAAACACTGGAAATATATATCATTTATTTAGATGAATGCTACTAACACACCCCTAAACACAAAACACTGGAAATATATATGAAACCCCTAGCAAACAATCATTTCAATTATCAATCTTTTTTTTTTTACTGATGGTGAACTAACCTTGCCTAACCTGACCTAAATAACCTGACCTAATATTACAACAAAATTATTTTTTTTGCTAGGTAGGGTGTGAAAGTAAATACAGATTTTTTCCAGCATAGTTTCAAGCATTTCTCCAGTGTATTGTGACCCCTTAATGGGCGTGAAAGTAAAACATTCAAAGTTATTTACTTTCTATACTTTTACTGTTTATCAACTTGTTTGGAGAGTGCAAGTAAGTAAAAAAACTACCAACAACATTTACGTCTGCGATAGTAAGTATTCTTTCTTCGTTAAGAATTTACTTAGCTTAAATTGGGAGTGTAAAGCAAGTTAACATTTATAACATTTATATCAGCGATCTCAAGTTAATTTTTAACGTTAATACTTACCATTTTAAGTTTAAAAGCTAGAATTATATTTTTCCTGTGTTTTAGAGCCTTGTTGGAAGTGTGAAAGTATAGCAACTATAATTACTCTTTAAAAGCTTAAAATCTAGAATCCCTTGGGCAGTTTTTACAAGTTTATTAAAGCATTAGGGTGTAATATTACTGTAAACATTTATCAATATTTACATCAGCGATATTAGGAATCCTTTCAACGGGAATTTTGTGTATATATATTTATTTACCTGGAGTGGAGACATCCAAAGGATTCCCAGTGATAAGCGAAGCAGCCACAGAGACGCAAGTCTTCAACGCAGTCATCATGAAAGGCTGAAGTCGCAAAAATCTAAAATCTCTTTTTCAGCACATTTAAAATTATGACACTTTTATTGTTATAAAAACCGAAAAAAAACTCATACAAAATTCCTGTTTAAAAACACGATTCCTTTATTGCACTAAAACCCATTGTATAGCGAAGTTAAATCCACACTATAGAGGAGGTTTTCCACACTCCTTTGGAATAATATTGTTTACTTGTAATTTCTGTAGACTGGAAGAGGGAGGTAAACAACTCTCAGTACTTTAGTCCCACACTCACTCTCGTAGTCTGTGGTACACTAACTGTCTCTGGAGGAGTCTTCGCTTCCCCATAAAACCAAGGCCACAGTTGCCAGATGTAGCGATTCTAAATTATTCGTTGAAAATCAATTGTCGGTATAATTTTTTGAATATTTTCTTAGCTTTTTTCTCGTGAATCACCGGAAATATCACATTAGTCACTGAAAACAAATTTGAGATTAATGCTTGATTAAAAAGAATACTATGGAAGATACAAATCTTAAATAAACATCAGTAACTTAAGAAGATATATGGGTCATTTCATTTTATTTCAGTTCTCAGGATATTTCCAAATTAGGTTTCCCGTTTTATAAACTTTAACTATATCTTACAACGAGACCAATGGCCAGTTGTTTTTAAAAACTCAAAAGAAACACCAGACATGGAAACTCATAACATAAAAATTAATCATATTTATGAAAATCTTATGAGAAATAGATCTGAAATATCTAGCTCTCAAGCTTCCAAACCCAAAGAAAATGAAGTTGGCAAATAACCACTGCTTACACTTAACAATTACTGCTTATATAAACCTCTAACGATTTATACAAAAATTCACTTCACTTTCACGCAGGTCGGTAAGGGTGAGGGTAGGAAGGGAGGAGTCAACGCGTGCCTCTCTGTGACAAGGGTTAAGCTCTCGACCTAGCACCTGTATATATATTTACTTGTGCATCTACGCAGAACGTTTTTATACTTATTAAACCCACTTGGTTGAGGTATAGAAATGCTTTGATGCTGGATTGCTACATATATTGGGAAATGTCCACGTATGCGCACTCAAACACACACATATGTGTTTGTGGATGTGTGTTTGATCAAAGACATCCATCATTATATCAAAGCAAAAGATATTTCTATATTGAGGCACAGTGGTAGTGACTGAAATTGGATTAGATATCACTATCTTATGTCGTTACCGATTAAATTGGGCCATTAATTTGGGGAACAGTAATTGCCTATATGTCTACATGATTATTCAGCCATCACCTAGTCCACGCGATTGGAGAGGAGACTTGGGGCCCGGCAGTATGGTAGGAAAATAGTCACACTCTAGTGCTATCAGTGTTTCTTGCCTCTGTCATTCATAAAAAAACTTCTAACCTCTGACCAACATTCGAATTTACAACACTCTAAATCCACATTGATGGATCATAAAGAGTGTTGTTAGTCTGAATCTTCGTTAGAGGCAGATATATATATATATATATATATATATATATATATATATATATATATATATATATATTATATATGTGTGTGTGTGTGTGTGTGTGTGTGTGTGTGTGTGTGTGTGTGTGTGTGTGTGTGTGTGTGTGTGTGTGTGTGTGTGTGTGTGTGTGTGTGGTGTGTGTGTGTGTGTGTGTGTGTGTGTGTGTGTGTGTGTGTGTGTGTGTGTGTGTGTGTGTGTGAGCTCTAAGTATTAAACATATGTAACCAGATGAATATAACAATACGATTGAAAATTCTTTGGTTATGTCAAGTAGTTTGTATGACAATTTTCTTCTACAACAGCTCTTAGAATTCAAGTTGGTTGTTTAAGAAGTGTTTAAAGTTATCCAAATTATTACATGGCGTGAAGATGTGACGCCATATTTAGGTACATTGCCAGTAAGCTTGATACTATTGTTTCGGTTTTACGTCACGGACTCCCTTTTCTACCAAGGGCTAGGACGGTTGCCTTCTTGCGAAGGACTTGTTTGGGCAGATGTAATCGTTATCCTGAGTGCATGCCCTTGCTAGCCTCAGACCATGACGGGGCGCGAACTCTCGACCTG
>JAXCGZ010011664.1:62500-72500 GCA_037179515.1 Halocaridina rubra | reverse complement strand
TAGCCTGTCTAGATACATTTCAGTAGCTTTTTTACTATTTGAATATTAAAATTCCTTCTCCTGGAACGCAAAAAAAAAAAAAAAAACGCTCTGCAGATATTGCCCAGTAACCTATTTTGCCCATAATTATTTCTCTCTCTTTTTTTGTTGTTTCCACTTGTTGAACCTAAAACACTGTCTCTTCCTTGCATCTCTGCCATAATTGTCTGCCAGGGATCACCACTATAGCAAAAAAAAAAAAAAAGAAAACATTGGGGAACAAATTACTGCTCTTGATAAACGCAACAGGCTGTCCGAATGATGACGTCACAAAGGGGGACGCTTGATCTCTCTGAATTGGCGGCAAAACATTACAGAGGCAAGATCTCGCCTCAGCAGTCACGCTTCCTCCAAACTTCTTTACCTGACAGAATATTAAGGGCGTCTTCACAGAAATTCATCTGTCACAAATAAGGTGAGAGATAGTTGAAGGTAAAGCTCGTTGGTTGAGCAAATTTGTAGTAGGCTGGCCCATGGCAACAGCCGCCCGCTGCGATACTGCAGCTGAAGGATTTTTACACTTGAATAGGACTGTCCAGGACAGTTCGAGGTTAAGTCTTCCTTCAGTTACGGTTATATTTTATGCCTACATCAATACTGAATAGTATTGGATATTCATTATACACCTCTTATTATCCCTTCACTTCTGACAAGTCATTACACTCTCGTCTCTGTTACTTTTTACTTAATGTATTCTTCGTGCCCAGGCTCGATGGGGGCTGTTTCATTTATTCATTTTTATTTTTTTTGGCCCGTCCTGGTGTCACAACTATATAAAAAAAATGGGAATTCGAGAAACTTGTTAAATCCGTTACTGGTCAGATCTGCTACTGGTCAAATCCAAAGTAATTTTTCTCAGTTCCATTCCCATACAAACGAACTTTAGTAGATTACCTAACTGGAATCTCATTTGCCATATTTAATTCCTTGACCAGGAAATTACCGCTGATTTTCATTGATAAGAAATATCTTTCATTGCGGGTGTCCACGTAAAATTTCACCCTCAGAAGATTGCTCATTACCACGTAAAAATCTATCCCTTTTCCTAACGAATTCTAATTTAATTTCACCCCTTTTTTTAGCATCGTAAATAAAGTGTTTTACATCAATGCTCGTAAATAGTGTTTTACGCTATAAATTACAAATAATTAATAATTTAAATAAAGTGATTTACGTCAATACCCGTAAACAGTGTTTTCCGCTATAAATAGCAAATAATTTATCATTCAAATAAAGTGTTTTATGCTGTAAATTGCAAATAATTAATAAATGTTTTTGCCCTTTTAGCACTGCAAACATTTCTTGTTAACCACAATTTAATAAATAAATATTCATCTTATAGATTCTTCACTTATTGTGAGTAATATGTTTTGAGTTATAAGTTGCTAATAATTCATAAGTATTTTTGCCTTATTGACACTGCAAACGTTTCTTGTTAACCACAATTTAATGAATACATACTGTATTTGTCTCGATAATTCTTCATTTATTGTGAATATTTTGTTTTACGCTAATGACTTGCAAATAATTAATGATTTTGTATGCTCTTATGGTAGCGTAAATATTTCTGGTTAGCTGCGACTAACCAATATATTTTCATTCAGTAGAATGATATTGTAAACTCATTATTTGTGTGCTCATGCCTTCAGTCTTCACATTATTAACGATGTGTCGGGTCTGTTTCTACAATGGCAGTGTCCTCTATTCTACTCTGCCTGTGTGACAGAAGTGATCTCCGAGTTTAGGCCAGTCTTGGAATTCGTCTGTGTTGCCAGGAATCGAAATCATTCTCACCACCTCCGGGATTTGAGACTGCATTCCATAAATTTAAATTTCTAAATTTATTCCAGTTCTTCAAAATTAATTAAATTTTTTCAATGTGTCCTTGTATTTTCAAAATTAAAAGATAGTTGAATTCTGAGTTTCATTTAATCAAGTAGTGGTATTAAGAGGGTGTGCAATTAAAGATTAGCCTTGGATGTCTGTGAATTCCTAACCGACTTCAGAAACTGAGTCCCATTAGTAAATCAGAAACTTACCAACATCTTCCCCACCACACACATTACTCACACTCACAGTGCATGCGTGTTTTACGTCACGGACTCCCTTTTCTACCAAGGGCTAGGACGGTTGCCTTCTTGCGAAAGACTTGTTTTGGCGGATGTAATCGTTACATGGAGTGCATGCCCTTGCTAACCTCAGACCGTGGCTGGGCGTGAACCCTCGACCTGACGCCTCAAAGTCGCGGACGCTACCGCTTGAGCCAGGGTGACTACCATCACTCACACTCACAGTGCGGGATGAATAATGGGCAGATTTTTAAGATCTCTGATGGAAACCCGGCGTTTAAGGTAAAGTTACCCACTAGGAAACTAAGGATTTTCAACCATATGCCTAAAATAAACCAATACTTCAAAGTGCAATCTACCTATGCCAGAAACCGAACAGCATCTTTAGTATAAAACAGCATATTAGGAACTACTATCCATAGCAGAATTAAGGATTTTTTCTAAACGCGAAAGAGCTAAATGACATCAACCTTAAAGTTCTGTCTAGCTTGACAGAACACACAAAGACATCTTTGATATTACAGAATAAAACCTGAGAAACCATCAAACATGAGAGATTTGAAGATCCTTAACCAAAAGTCAACACTAAATTGACATAATTTTCAAAGAGCTGCTTAGCTTGGTAGAAACACGAAGAATTTTTGATGTTACTCTAAAACCTTTGAGAAAGCATCAAACATAGAAATGAAGATTAATGACGATTCCAAAGCTAAATAATTTCAATTTGAAAGTACAGCGTAGCCTAGTAGACAAAACAAAAGACACAATGACCCTTCCTCAACTGGAAATCACTTAGCAAACTGTTCCTCTTGTTAGCCTAGCCAATTTTAGCGCTGGGGTAATAACAAAAGGTTCTCTCTTCCTTGTAAGTGTTGTATAACTATACAAGTGAGACTTCCCATTTTTGGTCACAATAGCTACAACTCTTACCAAAAAGCTTTCACATTCTACATCCATGTATAGCAGTCCAAAATATAAGGCTTTCCATTCATGGTAGCAATATCAAACTCTTGCCAGTAGCCTTCACATCTCACATCAATGTGTAAAGAACTTAAGCTGGTGTTAATTAGTAATGATATCATACAATAGCTGGACTCTAAAGAACCTTCCAGTTATAAAAAAAATGGAAACATGTTTATGATAGCATATTTTTATTGTCTTTACATATCTCTTTAGTGACTTTTGCTGCTGAATATCACGACACGTTAAATTATAAAGCTAAATTATAGCATTATTATTGATAAGTGAAGAAGGGCAAGCAGAAAAGTCTGCAAGGAAACGGTAAAGTTTCATCACTGAAGTGAATAGCTTTTAAGAGTAAAGGGCGGTTTACACGGTCAAACGGTTCGTCGAACGCGGTTCGACAGACAAGTGTTTGAAGTGATGTTCGAACGTGTGAACATCACTTCAAACACTTGTCTGTCGAACCGCGATCGACGAACCGTTCTGACCGTGTAAACCGCCCTTAACAGAGAACTTAAGCAAAGCTTATCTGCTACAGAGAAGTAAAGTGGGTTTATCAGTGTGTTACATTAATCATTATTTTATTTGATCAACAAAGAGACTATAGGAAATTTATATCAAAGAAAATGTAGTGGAAGAACTTAGATAATGGAGAAAATACACACTGTGTGAATTTTGTAGCAAATAGGAGGGTATAGAACATCATAACGGAACAAGGGAAAAAAGGAGACGATTAAAGACGTAAGAAACTACAGAAGAAGAACTACTACTACTACTACTACTACTACTACTACTACTACTACAAACTTTATTTCCATTTCAATACTATGGGTATTCGTCAGCCAGGGCAAGCCCCAACCCCCCACTGTGGTGCCCAACCACAGCAGTTCCTGCCAGTAAACAACTTAAACTCTCGGTTTTGGACGGGAACCGATCTTACTACTACTACTACTACTACTACTACTACTACTACTACTACTACTACTACTACTACTACTACTAATAATAATAATAATAATAATAATAATAATAATAATAATAATAATAATAATAATAATAAAGAATAATAATAATAATTATAATAATAATAATAATATATAATAATAATAATAATAATAATAATAATAATAATAATAATAATAATAATAATAATAATAATAATAATAATAATAATAATAATAATAATAATAATAATAATAATAATAATAATAATAATAATAATAATATAATAATTTAATCAGAAACTATAGGAGCATAATAGCTCGTGACTCAAGATTAAAAAAAAATCAGACCCAAATATACAAAAAACTGAAATAAAAATTCTTGTCGATCAAATTATACAATATCTACAAAAGCGAGATGTAAGAATGGCATGAGACGTGAATGAGATGAGAAAGGTGGCGTAAGAGACTGAAAAAAGCTGGAAGAGGAGATAATGGGAGGGGCTAGTCTGCCACAGAAGGAAGGGAATAACATTAAAAGGGGGAGGGATTTAGGAAGGTATTATCATTAGAAAAAGGGGTTATGGAAAGGGTGTAGACGGGCTGGAAGAGAGGAAGAAGCAACATTGCCAACTATGGGGAAATTTCTCATAGTTGGGAAATTCTAGTTAAGTGACATATTAAAATCTAAATATTTCTGGAAGTTGGGAAATTTTTATTAATTCTAATAGAATGAGATTTTTAGAATCTTAGTTTTCTGGAGTTTCTGGAGAGAGAGAGAGAGAGAGAGAGAGAGAGAGAGAGAGAGAGAGAGAGAGAGAGAGAGAGAGAGAGGAGAGAGAGAGAGAGAGAGAGAGAGAGAGAGAGAGAGAGAGAGAGAGAGTAAATCTTCGGTTAAATAAGCGCACATCCGCTAATGATCTTCGTAAACGGACGGACCATAGTGCCCAGTAAACACACACACACACACACACACACCACACACACACACACACACTGCGACAATGACACAAGATCTTCCTAACACGTTTTATATGAACAGCCTGAGGAATAATGCGTTGTAATTTAATCTAGCTATATATGAAATTGAAAGTGTTGATAAACTTAGCATTTTTATACGTGGAAACTTTATGTATACTTTACTTCTATATCAGTTTATGAAGATAGGATACAATGTATTTTATATTTTTTAATGTTAAAATTCCGTATTTATTATCTATTGTTTTCTAAACGTTATTTTGTATGTACAGTTTCCATGTTAATACATATATACAAAATGACCGTAATCCCACTTGTAAGAGTAGTAGCCTAGTCAAAGTCTACTTTCATTCCCCAGGTGGCCAATTAACCCCATCTCATTCATCTTAACTCCTTGGGGATAAAGGGTTACAATAATTTTCCCTCCTATGACCATAGGTCCCCAGACTTGATGGAGTGGCCGAGTCAGAGCACACATTCACGCGATTAAAGTTTACCCTATCTCACCCATCATTGCGCCTCGTGGATGAAAGGTCTTCACAATCTTCAACACATTGCTTGGATCATCTATTGGATAGTCATTTTCGTTTAACCAACGATTAAAACAGAATTTTAGAAAGCTTTGTATAAGTTTCCTACTGGTTTTAAGGTAATTTAAACTGACCCACCTTCCATCAGCGACTCTGAAGAAGGGAGGAGGTATTTAGCTAATTGTGCCCCAAGAGAAGGGCCCCGACGCTCGTAACTCTCCGCTTCCTGGTGGGTTTCATATTTTTCCTACTCACATTTATCAGTGCTAATCTTAAAAGTATGACTGCATTTACTATTTACTGTTTCCTCACTTCGTGAATCCTTACATCCTGGAAAGAAGTTTTGCATCTCGTAAAGATATGTAACCTCCAAAGCCCCATATTAATTTATATAACCCCGTGAATTGTATACTTTTATTGTCTTTACATATTTCTTTACTCAATGTTGCTGTTAATATTCATTTACCAATGTCTGAATATCATGACATGTAAAGTTAAAAAGCTAAATTATAACATCATTAATAAAAATGTTAGGTTGGATAAATTTTCTTTCTTTTTAAATTATCCACCCACGGATGAGTGGAAAGGGTCATGGAGGAC
Organism: Halocaridina rubra; assembly: GCA_037179515.1. Classification (NCBI taxonomy): domain Eukaryota; kingdom Metazoa; phylum Arthropoda; class Malacostraca; order Decapoda; family Atyidae; genus Halocaridina; species Halocaridina rubra. The sequence continues at coordinate 66,380 of JAXCGZ010011664.1, read as the reverse complement.
CTATAGGGTGGTCCCCAGCCTGCACAGGCCCCAACCCCCCATTGTGGTGCCCAGCCACAGCAGTAACCTCCCCAGTAAACAGCTTAAACTTTCTTGCCTGGACGAGGCGCGATCCGTCGACCTCGCGAATGCGAGGCCAGCGCTTTACCACTGTACTAGCCAGGAGGCTTTGGCTTAAATTGGGTTATGCTGGGTTGGGTGATTTGCCTTGTAAATATAAATAACCCTAGAACAACCTGGGGTTACTTTATATTACAAGATTTGAAGTTTTCTTACAGAGGTTCGAGCTATAATTTGCCCAGCTCTAAATCCACCCATATCAAAATATCGTTCCCCGTTCAATGTCATTACCATGAAGGAACTCAATAATCGTTAGCGTATCTCCTTCTCTTACTCCTACCTTTGAGTGATGGTAGGTCTAACTCCTTCAGCCTTTCATAATAACTGACATAACAAAAGTCTGTCACTAGATTCCTGATGTCATTACCATGAAGGAATTCAATCATCGTTAGCGTATCCCCTTCTCTTACTCCCTCCTTTGAGTGATGGTAGGTCTAACTCCTTCAGCCTTTCATAATAACTGACATAACAAAAGTCTGTCACTAGATTCCAGATGTGATTATGCACATATGTACGTATGCGTGTGTGTGTGTGTGTGTGGTGTGTGTGTGTGTGTGTGTGTGTGTGTGTGTGTGTGTGTGTGGGACATTTGATGGATTTGTGGAAGTTTCTTGCTAGTTTTGGGGGGAATTTTAGAAAGATCCACCTGGCAATTCTGAAGAAGAAGAAGAAGTGTGATTGTGTGAAAGGTTTTGCATCGATAGTAGTGGTTTGGCCTTCCTTAGAGCGTCGTAGACTCGTGAAAGTGAATCTGCCTCGGCCTCCCTTTACAGTTATAGGAGGAGGGATTTGTTCTCCAGGGGGTGAAGGGATGATTGGTGGGTCTGAGGGAGTGCAGGCTGGATCGGAAGTCTCGTGCGTTTTCTCTCTCTCTCTCTCTCTCTCTCTCTCTCTCTCTCTCTCTCTCTCTCTCTCTCTCTCTCTCTCTCTCTCTCTCTCTCTCTCTCTCTCTACCTATGTATGTATGTATGTATGTATGTATGTATGTATGTATCTATCTATCTATCTCTCTATATATCTATCTGTCTATTAGTGAGTGTGCCACCAGGATGGGGCAAAAAAATTAAGTAAAATAAAACAGCCCTCATCGGGCCTGGGCACGAAGAAAACATAATGTAAATATAATTTGGAGAGTAATACCATGTGAGCTAAATGCAGGAAATAAATATTTTTTTCTGCTTTATCTATTATCGACGATCTATCTTTCTGTCTGTTTAAGTATCTTTATAAATATACATTGTCTTATTTTAGTGAGGGAATATCTATGGATTCTTAACGGAATGGTGTAGCAAGGGAGAGGAATATTATGTTATACTCAAGGCAGAAAGACACCATACGTCAGATATCTCCTAGAGAGTACATGGGTAAAGAGAGTTTCTCACACTGAGATACTATGCAGATCTATTCGTCAGTGACCCTGAAAATGGAGGTCGACTTTCATCGTCAGGCTATTAAATATACTTTTCGGAAAAAAAAATAATAAAAAACTTAAAAAACAAAACAAAACAAGGAATCTCTTCTATAGGGGTCAGAACATCTTTCTCTTTGAGTTCTTTAACAATGATCGTTTAATTCCCATTATTCACTGCTACTTTTCCAGGATGCCTCTGAAATATGTAGTGGAGGAGAAATCTTTGGATACTTGACATAATTGCATGGTATAAGAAATTTCACACACACACACACACACACACACACACACACACACACACACACACACACACACACACACACACACACACACACACACACACACACACACACACACACACACACACACACACACACACACACACACACACACACACTGTTCCACATGGGAGACTTATTAGGAAGCTGCAATCAATGGCTAGAATAGGTGGAAATGTTTTGGAATGGATAAAAACTTACTTAGAAGGAAGGGAACAGAGGGTTAGAGTAAGACACTCAGTGTCTGAATGGAGAAGAATTAGTAGTGGAGTTCCACAGGGTTCAGTTTTAGGGCCACTTTTGTTCCTTGTATATGTAAATGACCTACCAGAGTCTGTAAATTCATTCATGAATATGTTTGCAGATGATGCAAAGATTGTGAAGAAAGTAAAAAACGAGAACAATGGTAGAGAACTTCAGGAGGATCTAAATAATCTGCATGAGTGGTCAGAAAAGTGGCTAATGAAATTCAATACTTCAAAATGTAAGGTAATGAGAATGGGTACAAGTGCAAGAAGGCCCAAGCTTGACTACTCGGTGGCTGGAGTACAACTTCAAGAGACAGAAAATGAGAGAGATCTAGGAGTAAACATACTGGCAGATTTGTCTCCAGAAATACATATAAATGGCATAGTAAGGGCAGCATATGCATTCTTATCAAATGTAAGGGTAGCCTTCAGGCACATGGACAAGGAAATGTTCATAAATATTTATGTAACCTATGTGAGGCCAAAACTCGAATATGCAGCCCCCTTTTGGAATCCGCACTTGAAAAAGCACATAGCTAAGCTTGAAAAAGTTCAAAGACATGTCACGAAACTGGTGCCAGAAATACTCAATCTCAGTTATGATGAGAGACTGAGGGAATTAGACTTACCATCACTCGAAGCTAGAAGAGTGAAGGAGGATATGGTGACAGTCTTTAAATTCCTTCATGGTTATGATAGAGTGGATAGGGATCGATATTTTGATATGGGTGGCTCTAGAACTAGAGGTCATAGTTTGAAGCTTCGTAAGAAAACTTGTTTGCAGGATGTAAGGAAATACCTTTTCAGTGTAAGAGTAGTTGATAATTGGAATTGGCTAAGCGAGGAGGTAGTTAATGCTATCTCAATCCATAGTTTTAAGGACAGGTATGATAAGTATCACTAAGTATAAAATGGAACCGATGAGGAGACGGGAAGATACGAGCTTTGGGCTCTTTCCCGTAAACACAATTAGGTAATCACAATTAGGTAATCACACACACACACACACACACACACACACACACACACACACACACACACACACACACACACACATTACGAAAAGTGGGTGATGTTTATATTGTTTACAATGTGCAACAGGTGTTGGACAATTCCAAGACGCGAGTAAAACAATCATGTTTTGCCCAAGGCAAGAACTAGACTATTTTCATAAAAACAATCTTATTTGATTTATGGGGCAACACTAGTTATGCATACATAACGAGAGAGAGAGAGAGAGAGAGAGAGAGAGAGAGAGAGAGAGAGAGAGAGAGAGAGAGAGAGAGAGAGAGAGAGAGAGAGAGAGAGAGAGAGAGAGAGAGAGAGAGAGAGAGAGAGAGAGAGAGAGAGAGAGAGAGAGAGAGAGAGTTGGGTACGTTCCGATTTATCGGATTGATAATTCTATATAATCTTTATCTTTTCAGCTTTTCCACCTTCAAGTGGGGTCGATATACTTGACCAGCCACTTCCACTCGTTTCCATTGACTTACATCATCCTCTGCTAATCTCTACTCCCTCGAATCGTGCTCTGCATACACACGATCTACCTATCGTTGGGTTTAAATGTTTTTTCGTGTACCCTCATTACCCCATATTTATCGTTCTCTACATCGCATCTTTACCTGAGGCCTCCGTTGCTCAGTGCTTAGCCAACAATTCGAAGAATGACCAACGCAGGCCCAAGCTCACCGCGAGGCTTTAAGTAGAGCATCCAGTCTAAATCCTCCAGCTTCATTATGTTTGTGTCCACTCCCATTCGATTGGGGATTAAGTGAGACACTTAAAACAGGGCTCACTATATAACATCCTCACTTCCAGTTCTC
>JAXCGZ010011664.1:52500-55000 GCA_037179515.1 Halocaridina rubra | reverse complement strand
TTGGAATCCGCACTTGAAAAAGCACATAGCTAAGCTTGAAAGAGTTCAAAGACATGCCACGAAACTGGTGCCAGAAATACGCAATCTCAGTTATGATGAAAGGCTGAGGGAATTAGACTTACCATCACTCGAAGCTAGAAGATTGAGGGGGGATATGGTGACAGTCTTTAAATTCCTTCATGGTTATGATAGAGTGGATAGGGATCGATATTTCGATATGGCTGGCTCTAGAACTAGAGGTCATAGTTTGAAGCTTCGTAAGAAAACTTCTTTGCAGGATGTAAGGAAATACTTTTTCAGTGTAAGAGTAGTTGATAATTGGAATTGGCTAAGCGAGGAGGTAGTTAATGCTATGTCAATCCATAGTTTTAAGGACAGGTATGATAAGTATCACTAAGTATAAAATGGAACCGATGAGGAGACGGGAAGATACGAGCTTTGGGCTCTTTCCCGTAAACACAATTAGGTAATCACAATTAGGTAATCACACACACACACACACACACACACACACACACACACACACACACACACACACACACATATATATATATATATATATATGTATATATATATATATATATATATATATATATATATATATATATATATATATATATATATATATATATATATATATATATATATATATATATATATATATATATATATATATATATATATATATATATATATTATAAAAAACAGGGGAGAAATCGTTGTTCGCGAGGATTTTAAAAGCAAAAGTGAGTATAGTAAAGCAAAGGTCCGATACTACGGTCATTCGATCTGATCCATTCACCCCTCCAGCGCAACCCGTCTGGTTTTCTCAAGGACTCACTCGCGGTAAGCAGCAAGCAGCTGCTGACCGAAAAGAAAAGAAAAGAAATTAATAGAAAAAAAAAGCGAGATTCTGACCATGATATGAAGACTCGGGTTTGGCTATGTTCATTTAGGATTCAGTAGGGGATGTTCAATGTTGTTATTAAAACACACACACACACACACACACACACACACACACACACACACACACACACACACACACACACACACACACACACACAAGTCATAAACTCAGTTGTTAACATGGCGCGGGAGAAAAAATGTAGGATTTTGATTATGGGAGACTTTAATCATAAAGAGATAGATTGGATAAATCTTGACCCACACAGTGGTGAGGACTCCTTTGGGGCAAGATTCCTAGATTGCGTACAAGGGAATTTCCTACACCAACATGTAATGGAACCAACAAGAGCCAGGGGTGGGGATGAGCCATCACTACTTGATCTGGTGTTCACAGATAATGTGTTGGATATTGAAAATATTGAGTATGAACCACCAATTGGAAAGAGTGACCACTGTGTGTTGTTGATGGAGTATATCATTGAAGACATTCTTCCTGAGAGTAGAGGCACTGAGGACATGAGGAGGAACTATCCGAAAGGAGATTACATCAAAATGAATGAGCTTTTTGCAGTTATTGACTGGAGAACCTTATTTTACAACAAATCTGTACAAGAAATGTATGACATCTTTTGTGAGAAATATGGGAAGATAGTAGATTGCTGCATACCTGTCACCAAAGTAGGTGTAATTCATGCCAGAGAGAAATGGTTCGATAATGGGTGTAAAAGAGCTAAGGAGTGGAGAGACAAATGCTGGAAAAGGTATAGGAGGAGAAAAAACATAAATGCCTGGCAAACCTACAAAAGAGCAAGAAATGACTACCTAAGTAAAAGGAGAGAGGCAGAGAAAGATTATGAGAGGGACATCACCAGGAAGGCTAAAGAAAATCCCAAGCTTTTCCACAGCTTTATCAGAGGAAAACTGAAGGTAAAAGAACAGGTTTTAAGGCTAAAGAGAGCGGATGGAAGCATCACTGAGACGGACGAAGAGATCTGCAAAGAATTGAACAAGGAGTTTCAGTCAGTATTTACAGTAGAAAATACCCCACCCCCTCAGATTGCAGTGATAGAAGCTCAAGGGCCGGTATTAGAGAACATCAACCTTACAGCCACAGAGGTATGCAAAGCGCTGATGGATTTAGATGTTCATAAAGCTACAGGTCCTGATGACATATCCCCTCATGTGCTTAAAAAATGCGCAAACACAATATCAGTGGCACTAAGTATCATATTTAAGGAGTCATTGGAGTCGGGGGAGATTCCAAGATGCTGGAAACAAGCAAATGTGATACCTATCTTCAAAAAGGGAAGGAGGGATACGGCTCTGAACTATAGACCAGTTTCCTTGACCAGCATAGTTTGCAAACTTATGGAGAAACTACTAAGGAAACATATCTCTCTTCACTTGGAATCCTTCAACTTTTTGTCAGTGAGGCAACATGGCTTCAGAGAAGGAAGATCAACAGTAACAAACTTATTAGAATTTTATGATGAGGTAAGCCAAATCTTACAGGAAAGAGAGGGCTGGGCAGATTGCATATTCCTAGACTTCCAGAAAGCGTTTGACACTGTTCCACATGGGAGACTTATTA
>JAXCGZ010011664.1:40000-47500 GCA_037179515.1 Halocaridina rubra | reverse complement strand
TATATATATATATATATATATATATATATATATATATATATATATATATATATTCATGGATATACTTATTTATTTGTAATGGTAATAAGTCTGCATATTAGCTTTTATTTTTTCACTCTGCTAATCGCATGAATAGAAGAAGTGGAAATGAGGTGGTCAAAGATCCTTTCGAGGCATGAAAAAGCTAATCCAGCTCTGAATATTACGTCTAGCCAATGGAGGTGCACACTAGCTCAAACTGGTGTAGGACCCAAGCCCGAAACAATGGAGAGGACTGGATTCAGGAAGGACATCTGGCTGTAAAACTAAGGATAACCTTACTCTAGTCTCCGATAGGTTAGCGAGAAGAACGTACCCAATATGAATCCGGGAAAAGCTCCCAACACAGAAGTTTAGAGCACCTGGTTGCAAAGTAATATGTTGTTTCGGTTTTACGTCACGAACTCCCTTTTCTACTAAGGGCTAGAACGGTTGCCTTCTTGCGAAGGACTTGTTTTGGTAGATGTAATCGTTACCCTGAGTGTATGCCCTTGCTAACCTATGTCCGTGACGGGGCGTGAACCCTCGAATTAATGTGAATTTAGATATCCGAGAAATTGCAATTTTGTAAAGACATAACACTGCACACTGTCCATGTATATCAGCTTGCAAAATCATATTTCCTTATAAATATATTACTTTACTAAGAAGTTTAGTTAAAAAGACATTCAGCACAAAACATGATCGATGGTCCAATATTGCCTGACTATAATTTCAATAACACAGCCTGAAGATCAACATATTTCTCTCTCTCTCTCTCTCTCTCTCTCTCTCTCTCTCTCTCTCTCTCTCTCTCTCTCTCTCTCTCTCTCTCTCTCTCTCTCTCTCTCTCTCTCTCTCTCTCTCATGTTGCTAAACATACCGTTTTTTTAAGGACACGGTCATGTTGTAGAAGGGAGGCTAACAAGAAAATGGTATACTACAGCATTAAAAATCGTAGCACACCTTTGCCAAAATGCAATTAAACAGTTGTTGTTGTTGTTAGGAGTTCAAAGGAAAAGGTATCTCGAATGCATATACAGTACCTTACATATTTACATCCGAAAGACCCCAGTGCTCGTAACTAACCGTCTCCTAGTCAGTGTGTCTTTTTATTCACTTTGTATATTTTTGATAGCAATTTATTGTTCCGGTTTTACGTCACGGACTCCCTTTTCTATCAAGGGCTAGGACGGTTGCCTTCTTGCGAAGGACTTGTTTTGGCAGGTGTAATTGTTACCCTGAATGCATGCCCTTGCTAACCTCAGACCGTGACGGGCCGTGAACCCTCGACCTGACACCTCAGAGTTGCGGACGCTACCGATTGAGCCTCGGTGACTGCTGGTTCAATGACACCAATATATGCTTTTAAGTCATAGAATGCATTTGTGAATCACAATATCCTCGTTTTTTGAGTTCCAATTCTCAACTCAAAAATACCTTCTTACAACCAGTGAAGGCATTTCTTCTTCTTCTTCTTCTTCTTCTTCTTCTTCTTCTTCTTCTTCTTCGCGATAAGAAGTCATTTTTTTTTAATCCAGCAAAGAAGTGTTTTCATGAAGCTTCAAACCCATCAACGTCAACCTAGTCAAAACAGTGAAGAAATTTAAGAACCGTTAGGTGTATGTGTGTGTGTGTGTGAATGTGTGTGATAACCAGTTTTTGCTTTATCATCGGAGACACCATATTTTGAGCATGGATGGGAAAATTTATGTCCGTCATGACGAAACTTCTGCAAATAGCAACATTTATCACCATACGTTTTGACAATGCTCTACTTCCTGGGAAGATTTCTTACATACATACATACATTCGTACACACACACACACACGCGCGCGCACACACACACACACATATGTATGTGTATATATATATATATATATATATATATATATATATATATATATATATATATATATATATATATATATATATATATATATATATATATATATATATATAAAGGCATCAGAGAATACTTCAAAATTTATATAGGTCTTGAAGAAACACTATACTTCGAATATTCTAGTTGAAGAGTAACAATCCTCTCCTCCAGAGTTGATTCTTCGACTCACGTTCTTGAAGACGTGGTGTGCGAGAGTTCGAAATCTTCATGCATACACACGCACACACACACACACACACATACACACACACACACACACACACGCATATATATATATATATATATATATATATATATATATATATATATATATATATATATATATATATATATGAAATTAGCTTTTGAGCTAAAACCACACGTTAGCCTTAAGAATGGTGGTGAGAATCTGCAACACTATGTAAATATGGGAAGGACGACTAATAAAGAAGAAGAAGAAGAAGAAGAAGAAGAAGAAGAAGAAGAAGAAGAAGAAGAAGAAGAAGAAGAAGAAGAAGAAGAAGAAGAAGAAGAAGAAGAAGAAGAAGAAGAAGAAGAAGAAGAAGAAGAAGAAGAAGAAGAAGAAGAAGAAGAAGAAGAAGAAGAAGAAGAAGAAGAAGAAGAAGAAGAAGAAGAAGAAGAAGAAGAAGAAGAAGAAGAAGAAGAAGAAGAAGAAGAAGAAATAAATACATTAATTTTCATAGTTCAGTCCACGTTCATTGCCACAAATCTATCTTTCATGGCCATGTTCTCTCTGCATGAGTTACTAATTAACAATCTGCTCTTATGCCCTGTTCTACCCTATCTTGGAATGGCAAATGAAAGCACGCAAGTTGTGTACTAAAACATGAATCAGACATGACACAGTCATGTGTGTGTGTGTGTGTGTATATATATATATATATATATATATATATATATATATATATATATATATATATATATATATATATATATATATACATACATACATACATAGATATATATATATATATATATATATATATATATATATATATATATATATATATATATATATATATATATATATATATATATATATATATATATATATATATATATATATATATATATATATATATATATATATATATATGTTGTGCACAAGAAAGAACTAAGGCTAGAAATATGTATGGATGCTAAAAGACAATCTTCTGTAAGTACTTTAAATTTGTTATTACCAGTCATTTTTCTCAGCTTAGCTGCATGGGCATATTTCCCTCAGTCACACTACTTGGGTCACTCACAGTGCAAATGGACAGAGGTCTAATTTGTCAAATATATAATAATTACAACTAGAACTTTAAATAACTGAAAGATGTGATGCTAACAGAAGACATTCCTTTGTAAATACACGCAAAATCGTGAATTCTGTCGCTCTCTCTCTCTCTCTCTCTCTCTCTCTCTCTCTCTCTCTCTCTCTCCTCTCTCTCTCTCTCTCTCTCTCTCTCTCTCTCTCTCTCTCTCTCTCTCTCTCTCTCTCTCTCTATATATATATATATATATATATATATATATATATATATATATATATATATATTTTTTTTTTATTATTATTATTATTATTATTATTATTATTATTATTATTTTTTTTTTTTTTTTGGTATTCGTGTAGACACCAGTGTTTACTGAGCACCAATTAGTAGCCAAGACATTTTTCTCTCAAAATAAATAAATAAATAAGTAAAAGACATTATATTTTTAAGTTTATAGCTTCAGGTTTCGTCATAGTGACTATTAACTTCACCGTGGCGGCCTATAGATATCATCTTAATATAATGATTCAGGAAGAAGTGCATAAGGATGGGTTTGTTTTCTGACTTACCAGATGAATATTTTAGAGAAATCTTAAGTTATCTTTAGATTCCTATCTCAGACTCAAAGAGTCCGGTTTAAGTACAGAATGATTTTTTTTCCTTTTTTTTTGTCAAGGACTTTTTGAGTTTTTAAGGAGTTGTCAGTATTTTTTCTCTCTCTCTTTTTCAAACATATACAAGAAAACAGACTGAAACTCCAAGTAATACATGAATGCACAAAAATGGGCCGTATTTTCTATTTCTTTCTGGAACGCATAAAAGCGTGTATAAACACATACGCAATACACGGGGCTAGTATATGGGCATGAAGAAGATTGATCACTCGAAAATACAACAGGCAGACTTGCTAAACCTTCGGCAACAAAACACACTATGATTGAGTCATAGAATAGTGCAATATCACTTTCACATCAGAGTACCTTAGTGTTCGGAGGCCCAGGTGAGTAGAGCTTTAGATGTAAGATAACACAAGACACGTTGGATTCGGTTCTACGTCACAAACTCCCTTTTCTACTAAGGGCTAGGACGGTTACCTTCTTACGAAGGACTTGTTCTGGCAGATGTAATCGTTACCCTGAGTGTATGCCCTTACTAACCTCAGTCCGTGACGGGGCGCGAACCCTCGACCTGCCGCCTCAGAGTCGCAGACGTTACCATTTTGCCACGGAGACTACTTTAACACAAGACACGTTGACGATGCTAAATTATTGACTCTTACTTCTGTTATCAGCTAGTAGTCATAGTGGTTCAAGCGGTAGTGTCCGCGACTCTGAGGCGTCAGGTCGAGGGTTCGCACCCCGTCACGGTCTGAGGTTAGCAAAGGCATGCACTCTGGGTAACGATTACATCTGCCAAAACAAGTCCTTCGTAATGAGGCAATTGTCCTAGCCCTTGGTAGAAAAGGGAGTCCGTGACGTAAAACCCGAGCAACTTCTGTTATCAGCTAAAAACAATGCGACGTGGACGACCTACATTTATCAATGCAATGCGAAATGGGGAGAATCAGATATAGGTCTAATATCTCTGAGGAATCTCGACCTTTCGATCATCTGTATACATATCCCTCATTCCCTATATGACATAAAAGATATATGAAGGCAACCTGGAGGAATATTTATCATTGCAAAGCGTATGTTCACGGTAAGTTCTTTAGTTTCATAAGCTTATATTTATATGATAGCCTGTCCCTTTTTTTGTTCCAGTTTTACATCACGGACTCCCTTTTCAACCAAGGGCTAGGACGGTTGCCTTCTTGCAAAGGACTAGTTTTGGCAGATGTAATCGTTACCCTGAGTGCATGCCCTTACTAACCTCAGACCGTGACGGGGCGCGAACCCTCGACCTGACGCCTCAGAGTCCCTGATTACGATTAATGATAATGCTGGAGCAAAAAGGAAATATATTTATTAATAATTTATTTGTAATTATTGCAACTGAAACTTCCTGAAAATGTATATTCAGTACAACAGCTAAAAGTAGAGCGAAATTTGTTTTTGAAGAACAGAACTTTGTGGTCTATATAAACACCTCACCAATATGGTGAAGGATAAACAATGGCATTGGACAGGACTTAGTGGTTTACCTCATCAGCTCATACAGAACTCAAAGATTAATCTATGGTTTTGGACAAGACTTTATGGTCTGTCTTAGCCCCTCGGCTAGAAGTCGATGGATAATATATGGTTGGGACAGAATACTGTAGTTTGTCTCAGCACCTCGGCTCGTATAGTCGAAGGATAATCTATGTATACAGACAGGAATCTATAGTTTTTCTCAATACTTCGAAGTTCGCTCTCCGTCACTGTTCGAGGTTAGCAAGGGCATTCACTCAGGGTAAGGATTACATCTACCAAAACAAGTCCTTCGCAAGAAGGCGACCGTCCTAGCCCTTGGTAGAAAAGAGAGTCCGTGACGTAAAACCGGAACAACTTTGAATGGTTCTGGTGCTACTAGTACGGCGATGGAAGGCGAAGGATAACATTCATTTTTTTTAAAACTTGCAATTAACTTTAAATATCATACCAAAGTAATTAAGAATAGAATATAGTGTAATAATTGATTGATGGCATAAGAGCACTCTGCGATTACTAATTAAGAGTAATATATTGTGGTCTACATGTATTAATAGCAGAAGAGCACGCTGCTATTATTGATTAAGAGTAATATTTTTAACAATACTCTTCAATTAGCCCTTGTTGAGTGCTATCATTTAAGTTAAATTTCCACTTTTCCACAGTACCACTGCAGACAATTTGAAGCAGATATAGAATAACAATTTTCAGGTTAGAGTAATAAGTAGGTACATATACATGAATGCACATGTACCCATACATACATACATACACACACACACACACACACACACGAGGAGGTAGTTAATGCTACCTCAATCCATAGTTTTAAGGACAGGTATGATAAGTATCACTAAGTCTAAAAATGGAACCGATCAGGAGACGGGAAGATACGAGCTTTGGGCTCTTTCCCGTAAACACAATTAGGTAATCACAATTAGGTAATCACACACACACACACACACACACACACATATATATATATATATATATATATATATATATATATATATATATATATATATATATATACATACACATACATATACATATATATACATATTCTCATATACCCATATGCATGCATATACTCATGTATACATGAATAATTACATGAGCAATAGAAATGCCACTGGGGCTTCATGTCATATATATTTAGGGGAGGGAGAGAGAGAAAAAAGAGTGAGTTTGTGGTATTCATTTCAGCAAAAGGAGTTATTAGTCTTTTCCACCGATAAATATGCATACATGCCTACTCATACACATCATTATCATTTGAGGGTAGCACAACAAAGGAAAGTGATGCAATCAATTGCATATACGTACACATATACACCCACACATACATACATACATAAACACAGTTTTTTGTTTGTAGTTGAATAAAAGAGAAGACTTTGTGGTTGTCTCAGTAACTTGCTACATGTTGAAGAATAACCTACATTTTCGGAGTTGAAGAAGAGAGAAGAGGACTTTGTGGCTGCCTGGAGCACCTTGCAATCAAAGAATAAGAAAATGGAGCATAATTGGTTAGCGAATAAAGAGACAGAGAAGAAGAAGAAGAAGAAGAAGAAGAAGCAGAAGAAGAAGAAGAAGAAGAAGAAGAAGAAGAAGAAGAAGAAGAAGAAGAAGAAGAAGAAGAAACGAGCTATATCAATCTATACTGAAGAAGAAAAGAAGAAAAAAAAATTATGCTAGTAATATATCAAATGTTTATAGATTAATAATAATAATAATAATAATAATAATAATAATAATAATAATAATAATAATAATAATAATAATAATAATAATAATAATAATAATAATAATAATAATAATAATAATAATAATAATAATAATAATAATAATAATAAGAAGAAGAAGAAGAAGAAGAAGAAGAAGAAGAAGAAGAAGAAGAACAAAAAAAAACAAAAACAAAAACATTTATTTCCATTTTGTACAATGGTTATTCAACATTAATAGTAACTTATAAGTAGACATGTAATTAAACTAATAAATAAGAGGGTTAGACATATAGTTAAATTAAATGTAGCTTTCATAGAAAATAATAATGCTGTAATAAAAATGTTACAATAATGTTAATAATAAAGTAGTAAGTATGCCACTAGATACAGGATCGTTATTATCGGCATCATTTCCATATTTGTTTCCTTATAATGAGAATAATTAGTTCTTAATGAGCAG
>JAXCGZ010011664.1:35000-37500 GCA_037179515.1 Halocaridina rubra | reverse complement strand
ACTGTATAACATTGACTTCTCTCACACACACATACACCCACGCGGACACACGCATACACACCCACTCACACGCAAAGCTCCTTGAATTAAAAGAATATTCTACAATTGAAGAGGTTTGGGACTGCTAACTCACGTATTCATTCACTTGTTATTGTATAAATATATCCCATCCATATCTCCCCTCCCCCCACTCACACCTTTTACCCCCATTTGGATATTCAAGTTCAAGAATCCACCCAACTCCCGTTTGTTCCTAAGGTCCACAAATGACTAGGCTTTTTGCTTTTTTTTTTTTTCTGTACCCGTCTTTAAGCAAACTGAAAAATGACATCGTCATATAGGAGTTCAACGACTCTTTCAGATGATTCTAGCGACTTTTTCAGATGATTCTAGCGACTTTTTCCGGATGATTCTAGCGACTTTTCCCCAGATGATTCTAGCGACTTTTTCAGATGATTCTAGCGACTTTTTCAGATGATTCTAGCGAAGGATTCATTATGAATTTTTCGACCTAAGATAAAGAAGAGCCTTTTTTTTTTTTCTCTTAATGATTTCTAAAATTTAGAAAAGAACACCATTTATACTGAGCTTTCAAAATTGAAAATATGGTTACGTTTATTTTCTTCAAAAAAAAAAAAAAAAAAAAATTAGGATATTGAAACACTTAGACCAATGTCACAAACACTAAATATACCAAAGAAGACCAACACCAAAGTGGTACTGAATATATTGCTACCTTTTTGTTATTTCTTAAAACTGAAAATATGGAATATCAAAATACATAAACAGATGTCACTAACCAAAAAACACCGAGGAAGAAAAACGACAGCGTTAAACATGTTGAATGGAACTTGAAATTCTTATAGAAAATGATGATGATGATTCGGTTTTACGTCTCGAACTCCCATTTCTACTAAGGGCTAGGACGGCTGCCTTCTTGCGAAGGACTTTTTTGGCATGTGTAGTCGTTACCCTGAGTGTATGCCCTTACTAACTTCAGTCCGTGACGGGGCGCGAGCCCTTGACCTGCTGACACAGAGTCGCGGACGCTACCATTTAGACACGGAGACTACAAGTTGATTAATTTAAAGTCTGATTTCACAGTATGCTCGAGAGACCCATTCTAAAACGTGTCAGAATGGTAATAATTCACAGGACGAAAGCAATGGTTAAAAAGTGTTTAAAATTTTTCAGTATCTTCAAGTACTTTCGTAGCTCTTAGTTCCAGTTCACTAAAACATTAAGGGATGGGGGGGGGGGGGCAAAAATTATACCCTCGTGTTCTCCTGAGTGTAGTAAGAGTCGATTTACATGGGCGGAAACAGGAGACTGGGAATCGTTTCCTATGTATTTTCTATGTATTTTTGCTCTGACGGACCTCATGAAGAATTATGACCTGACTTTATCAGCAGTTAGGTTGGGTTAGGTTAGACTATGAGGTTGGCCTTTATCAACAACGAGCAGTTGAAGAATACTGACCTGAACTTTACCCCAACTGAAGAATAAGGACCTATAAAATTTTCAGGTCCCAATTCTTCATGAGCTCCCCTTTGACTCAGCCACCCCCATATATAGGGGCAATATGGTTCGTGTATATAAACAGAAAATATTTAAAATGAGTGTATCTTTTTACAGATTCATTAGATTACGTGCAAATTTCTGTCAAAACGTGACGTCGCCAAGCACTATCTCTTGAGGGAATGAAACATGATACCACGTTGTTTCAGATTCACTGGTATAGGTGCTGATGTCTGTCAAATATGAGGTTGCCGAACATCATCTTTTGACAGAATGACACTTGATACAATTCTGTTTCATAGTCACTAATATAGGAGCGGAGTTCTGTCTAAAGGTGAGTCGTCGAGCACTGTCTTTTGACAGAGTGAATCATTATACCGTGTTGTTTCGGTGTCCTAGTTCAGGTGTAGATTTCTAACAAAACCTGAAGTAGCTGAGAAAAAATCTCTTAACAGAATTAAATACGATAACATATTGTTTTAGATTCACTAATTTAGATACAGATTTCTGTCAAAAAGTGTTGCCGCCGAACACCATATTTCATTCTCTCAAAAGAAATTTGCAAGCAATCTAATGTTTCTGAAAAAAATATGTTGTCACGTTTCATTACGTCGAAACTTTGTGCTCGGCGACATTATGTTTTGACAGAAAATTGCACAAAACTAGTGAATATAAAACCTGGTATTATGTTCCATTCTGTGAAAAGACTTCGGTGACTTTACATTTTGACAGAAATATGCACCTAAACTAATGAATCTGAAAGGACATGGTGTCTTACTTCATTCTGTCAAAAAGACGGTGCTCGGTCATGTCACGAGTTGACAGAAATATCCCCTGACCCAGTGAATCCGAAACAACATGGCATTATGCTCCATGCTGTTATATGATAATGCTTACCGATGTTATCTGTTGACGGAAATCGGAGTATGTCATCATCGAGTCTTAAGACACAGTCTGAACTAGAAAATCCAATATATCCTGG
>JAXCGZ010011664.1:7500-20000 GCA_037179515.1 Halocaridina rubra | reverse complement strand
TCCTACCATTTTAGACTGTATGTTAACAGTTCAGTGCTATCTTATATATATATATATATATATATATATATATATATATATATATATATATATATATATATATATATATATATATATATATATATATATATAAACGTGTGTGTGTGTGTGTGTGTGTGTGTGTGTGTGTGTGTGTGTGTGTGTGTGTGTGTGAGAGAGAGAGAGAGAGAGAGAGAGAGAGAGAGAGAGAGAGAGAGAGAGAGAGAGAGAGAGATTTCAACTCGCTCTCCCACACCTACAACCAGTAACAATGCGATGAGCAGCTTACAGTATGATTGAAAAAAAAAATGTCCACACTCATGTAATGTTTTTTTGCATTTAAATGAGTAAAGTGCGTTCTTATCTTACTGTTCACACTAGAACCATCTTCAGAGAGACAAAATAAAAAAAAATTCAAAGATAAAAAAGTCTTGAAAATGAAGGGCACATGGAACGTGTCACGCCACTTCTGTGTGAAAGGTTTCATATATTTCTGGATGTTCGTTTTCAACTGACGTGCCACGTGGCATGCCACATGCGACGTGCCAATTTGGTGTGAAAGCGGCCTAAGCTATACCGGGAGATGTTGTATTGATTAACCGAAACAGAAGTGAGATACAGAATAGGTTTGAAAATAGGAACAAACAAACAAACAAACAAACATTTATTTCCATTTTGCACAATGGTTATTCAACAGTAATAGTAGCTTATAAGTAGACATGTAATTAAACTAATAAATAAGAGGGTTAGACATATAGTTAAATTAAATGTAGCTTTCATAGAAAATAATAATGCTGTAATAAAAATGTTAACAATAATGTTAATAATAAAGTAGTAAGAATGACACTAGATACAGGATCGTTATTATCGGCATCATTTCCATATTTGTTTTCCTTACAATGAGAATAATTAGTTCTTAATGAGCAGCAACTATTTGTCCAAAAGAAAACTATATAGTCTGCCTTTGAAAGCTGTGAAGGAGGATGCATTTTTAAGATGCTCTGGAATATTATTCCAGAGTGTTGGCCCTTTGATAGTGATCATCTTTGAACCTGCTTCTGTGTTTGTTCTGTGAATAAAGAGCTCACTGCTCTGTCTTGTGTTGGTTCCCCTTATATCCCTGACTGTTTTTAAATCAAATAGCCAGTTAGAATAATGATGGTCCAAAATTTTGAATACAAAAACATAAATAGCATAAGCGACCTTGTTTTCTGCCTGCAGCCACCCAAGATTATTGAGAACTGGTGTGATGTGGTCATATTTTCTTATTCCTCCCAGGACAACTCGAGCTGCAAAATTAATAAGCTTCTGTATTCTGTTTATCTTAGTCTTAGTGATAGCTCCCCAGTAATTAATGTGACTTAGGGCTAGAGATTCAACAACAGTTATTCGAGTGGTAGTCTCTAAATTGTCTTTTATACGTGATAAGTACATTAATGTTCCTGTAACCTTTTTGCATACTTTATCTATGTGGAAATCAACCAACATGTGGTTATCAAAGTGAATTCCTAGGTTTTTTACTGTTTTGCTAGGTGTGATAATATTGTCGCAAAAATTAATTGTTGTGTTTTCTAGAATTTGTGCTAAGTGGAACCTTGAACCAATAAACATGCATTGTGTTTTACTTTCGTTAATTAACAGCCCAACTTCTTGAAAATAGGCTTTAATTTTTGACAGAGTGTTTTCTGCTCTTAAAGTTAGCTCTGGGAGATTATTAATATCACCACTAAGGAGTAGTTGAGTGTCATCTGCATATTGTACGACTAGACAGTCAGAAATGAAAGAAGATAGATCATTTACGTACATGGAGAAGAGGATAAAACCAAGTACTGATCCCAGTGGAACACCAAAAGATACATTTTTTGGCACAGAGATAATGTTGTTAAGACGTATAGATTGTTTACGATTAGATAGATACTCGCTAAACCAGCTTGGATCAATATTTAAGTTAGTACATTTACTTAAAAGTATTTCATGGTTTACACCGTCGAAGGCTTTTAATACAAGCAGAGATATTTTTTTCATATCTATATTATTATAGATACTATTCGTAACTTTGAGCAGTGCAGTTTCTGTCGAGAGTTTCGGTGTGAAACCATGTTGGTTAATTGATAATAGTCTACTTGACTCTAAATATGACATAAGTTACATGCAACAATTTTTCTAATATTTTAGAGAAAATGGGTAGCAGGGAAATGGGACGATACTTTGTCACATCTTCTCTGTCCCCCTTTTTATGCAAAGGTATTACATGTGCTATTTTCCAAGAGTCAGGAAACTTTTTAGTGACAATGGAAGTGTTCATAATAGTTAGAATATAAGATGCAATCATGGGTAGATCATCTTTGATGAAATGAAATGGTATACCATCTGAACCATGAGAGCCAGAGTTTCTTAGGCTCTTTATAGTAAGAAATAGGGTAGCACAATCGATAGGATTTATCTTGAAGTACTCTCTTGTGTTTACATTGGAAGAATTGTCATTTAAGCAATTACTCATATTCACTGAGTTGATGTTTTCTTGAGTTTTTTCATATGTATTTTTGCCAACGTTAGCAAAATAGTTATTGAAGTTTTCCGCTTTGTCTTTCAACTCCGTAATATTTTCATAACTTTCTTAGGTAGTCTTTTCATTTGGTATCATGCTTCTTATCACTTTCCATGTTGCTGCTGTATCATGTCTAGAGTCATTAAATTGTTTTTTGCAGAAGTCTTTTTGACTTACATTGATGAGAGATCTGACACGTTTCTTTTCTGTTTCTTAACATTCTCGGAGAGTCATATCGTATCTATTAATCTTTAACTCTCTTTGTATTTGATTTCTGAATTGCATTGCCTCTTTGATGTCATTAGTTAGCCAGCAGCCTGAGGGGCAGGTCATTTTTCTTGTTACAATGGGTGCACAACCATCTAATCATGCAAGGAAGACTTCTATTAGAATCTCAACCTGCAAATCGACGTTATCTGTGTATTTAATTCTGTTAAGTACATTTGTGTTGTTGATTAATGTTTCACAAAAGATATCAGGGGAGTAATATTTTAGACACCGGAATGTCTTGAAGAGAGGCTTCCTTTTGGGCTTGTTTATGTTTAGCATAGCAATGTTCAGCTCGTGGTCTGCAATTGGGCAGGGAACTACGTCCCAATGGGGTATTCTTTCCACTTTATTTGTTATTATCAGATCTATTAGAGTCCTAGAATTAGGGGTTATGCGGGTCGGTTTTGTCACTATTTGTGTTAACTTCACAGTGTTGATCACCCTTTTCATTTTGTTATCTGCTGAGAGCAAGTCATCATTAAAGTCACCAAGTATGTATATGGATTTATGGCGCACACAGATATTTCTGAATGTTTCTAGCAGATGACTGAATGAACTGGTAGGTGCTTTAGGGTGACGGTAAACACACACTACAATAAAAGATGGAAGTTTCTGATACTGTACAGTGATCCACGAATCTTCGAGCTCTTCAGTTTTTTCTAGACCTGTGGTTATTTCTGATGCACTAAGATAATTTCTAACATAAATACAGACCCCACCCCCTCAGCCAAGGTCATTGCGAAAGATATCTCGATGCTGTCAAAGTAAAAGGAAGGGAAAAAACACAAGAATTTCTTACGAAGATAAATATATGAAACAGGATTCTTCTATTTCGAAGTAGGAAAAGTAGCTTGCTTTTGAATTTACAGTGAGTCAGTCTCACTTTCATTTGTGAGAAAATTATTTTCGCCATGGATTATTCGTGTCAAGTATAAGAATTAAAAGATCCGAAAGTCTTGAAAATTAATGGCGTATCTCCTTGCGGCCTCTCACCCTGCAACTCTTGATTGTGTGACCACTTTCACACCGAAGTGGCACGTCGCAAGTGGCATGCCACGTGACACGCTAGTTGAAAACGAACATCCAGAAATATATGAAACCTTTCACACAGAAGTGGCGTTACACGTCCCATGTGCCACGCCACTTCTGTGAGAAAGGCTTCATATATTTCTGGATGTTCGTTTTCAACTGACGTGCCAGTGGCATGCCACGTGCGACGTGCCACTTTGGTGTGAAAGTGGCCTAAGGTATAACAGATATAGCTATATCGGGAGACGTTGTATCGATTAACCGAAACAGAAGTGAAATACGGAATAGATTCGAAAATAGGAAATATATCTCGATGCTGTGAAAGTAAAAGGAAAGGTTATGAAACAGGATTCTTCTATTTCGAAGTAGGAAATCTATCTTGTTTTTGAATTTACAGTGAGTCAGTCTCACATTCATTTGTTAAGGTTTGTACTGCATTTCCTCCATGGATTATTCGTGTACACCTTTAGTATTATAGTTGATTAACGCCTTATGTAAGTCTATGAAATGTATCTGTTCTGCAGGTTTGATTAAACTCATGTATTTTATTTGACAATGAAGGCTCACAGTAGGGTAGAAAATGCAAATAATCTAGGCTATCAAGATGTCATTTTTGAAAGTGTAATGAAGAATTTAGTTGAATGTAAAATTTCCATACATATATAAAAATATGAACATGAGAACAAATCCTTTTATTATATTAATGAGAAGAGAAGTTCTGAGAAATGGTGAACCTATCCACAGATAGTGAGACAGTTAAGAAAGTAGCAATAAATATGTACCAACCAATTACGGGGATTTGTATTTTATGGTACGAATATGAGAGAGAGAGAGAGAGAGAGAGAGAGAGAGAGAGAGAGAGAGAGAGAGAGAGAGAGGAGAGAGAGAGAGAGAGTCTATGCGACGGTTAAAACGAAAACTGAGAAGAAAATACGTGATAAAAGTGCCCGTTCAGCAGAGGAAGAACCAAATAAGAAGGAAAGTTATTTGCCTCTGGGTTAGGTAGGACCTACTTAGAAGAGGAAGAACCATGTATAGGTATACAGGAGCTGATTTTCTGCAGGTGGCGAGAATGGAGGCTGAGAGCTGTAACATACAGGACTATGAATATACAAGTACTGTATATGTATAAGTTGGAGGCTGAAAGGCTGAGAAGAAGAGCTGTATTCTATGAATATACAAATATAATTCCAAGCTCAGAGAGGCAGTTGATTCCATTTTTCTGGGAAGGAGGAATTGTAACATACAGTCATACATACATAAGTACAAAACAAGTTTGCATTTACCATCCTTTCCATTTCTTCGAATCACTTCAATGTTTGATCATATATATTATTTCCGTGGATGTTAAAAGGAGATTAAAAAAAAATGGGACTGAATGCACAGAACTGCATATCCTCAAATACATTCATTTCTCAGTCTGGGATACATGTTAACATAGGTTCAAATTTGTCAGTGTTATAAGAGTATGAGTAGGGTTAATGCTGGCAAGAGCAAGAAATCCGTTCCCCAGCTCAGTTTCAAAATAAGGTATAAAAGATAACGATTGGAGTGTTGCATTATTTGACCTTGCACGCTTATACAATTTTATTTATTTGAGAAAACTTAAGAGAGCTCCTATGACGCTGTTCTACCAATGACCCACGCATCTAAAAACTATCTCTACCTAAAGGAGACAAAACTGCCCACTCCTTTGCACCTGTGTTTCTGACAAACAAAAGATGTACCAGTTACCTCAGAGAATAAAGTATGAGAAGCATACTGATGCCATGTACTAGGACTAGTAACATAAATCTGAGGCGATGATCCTTTGTGACTCTCAGGTCACAGCTCCCAAACTAACCACGCGAAAATTCTGAAATTATCATCAATGTGTTTCCCACTAGCATTATGTTAGAGGGGACTAACTCAATTCATAGTTATGGTCATTCGCTCAAAGGCTTGAGTGCTGACTCACAATTCTCCCTATAAATATGCACTTAACTTTATTGGTATTCATGGTTAAGGGGCTCCAGTGTTTCACTTGCAAGCCACTTTTAAATATACATTAGGAACCAACCTTACTCAGCCTTACTATACCCATGGGCAAGAGCCTTAACTACCTTAACTATAACACATTGGCCCGATTTCTTAAACAGTGTAAACCTAGGATATCATATTGTTAGTTAGCTAGACACACAAATGGATTTCATAAACGCATCTGACGCGGTTCTGTGTATGGCTAGGATTCCGTAAGGGATCCTTGCCATACACAGAACCGCGCCAGATGCGTTTATGATATCCATTTGTGTGTCTAGAACACTTACAATATGGTATCCTAGGTTTACGCTGTTTAAGAATTCGGGCCATTGTCGATATGCGCCCCTCAACAAAGCTAAATTTACCTTACTGGTATCCATGGCTTGGAGATTCAAGTGCTGAACAGCAGTACCCTTCGAAATTATACAACCAGGCCAAACTAGGCCTAACCTTACAGAATCCAGAGTTCAGAGGCTCGAGTGCTGATCGCAATACACTTTGTCTATATGGTCCCGGGACCACCTGGGAGCCATGGCTAGCGGCTATATCTATTGAGCTGCAAGATTCAGGAATTGTAACAGACTCGACTTTATAAATTAAAACTGTTAACTGTATTTTATGGCTATTGAAATCCTAATGGTGGTAAGTACATAAAAAAGTGACCTTAGCCCATAATTGTTATAGAGAAAAATAAAAGAAATAATTGAGTTGAGGATAATTGCAGTGTCCTTTAGAAGATAATGTTTAGATGTAAAGGACAGAAAAAAAATCGGACCAAATTTAATTGTTAGAATTGCAAGTTATATAAGTTTTTATCGCTTTATAGTGCATAGATGGATTCTTTTGTTGTACAATTATAAAACTTAGGCTAATAGTCAGCAGCAGAAATGTGCTAAGAGGCAATAATTTAATACAATATAAATTTTAGTTTTATGGTTATTATCAAGAGTGGATACCTACACTAGATGTATTTAATAGCTTCCTCGACAAGTAAACAAGACAATAAATAAATGAATAAAACAAAAATAAATTAGAAGGTCCTGTGGGGGTAATGGAGGTGCATGACAGCAACTTACAGAGCAGAGACCCACCATGACATATCGATACATATTTGATTTCAATAAGATTTAGATTTTCATGTGTAAACTCCTTAGTACAGATTTACAGGATTCACACCTAAAGAGTTTTTGTCTTTAAAGTATTGTAAATATTACTCTATGAAAATTCAATTAGTATGGTGTGACTGTTTTTGTAATATACTGAAATTACCTACTTGACAAAATTTATACTGACAGATTTATCGATCCATATATATATAGTAGAAATTATGTGAATGTATGTACAGTACATATGCTTGTCAACACGAAAAGTAATCAAGTAATGAAGAGACTGAGCAAAGTAGAAATGGATAAACTAGCAACTAAGTCAAATAATAAATAAAATGAAATATTATTTGGAAACCGTACCATTTATTCTTAAATAACTACAAAGATATAAAAAATCACAGTTAAAAAGAGTAAATGTTTATAAAGTAATAAGAAAAAACAAAAAAATATCAAGGACGATAATTGGAGGTGGAAATGTAATAAAAAAAAACCCACAATATTAATGAGCTTATTTTGACAAAAAGGCTAAGATTCTCAAGGCCATATTACTCCTAATTAGGCATTATTTTAATTATGTTATTTATTGTACGGACCAATGACCATGAATGTGCATCTATGCCGAAAATAATGGGAAGTTTGTGTGATTACCTAATTGTGATTACCTAATTGTGTTTACGGGAAAGAGCCCAAAGCTCGTATCTTCCCGTCTCCTGATCGGTTCCATTTTAGACTTAGTGATACTTATCATACCTGTCCTTAAAACTATGGATTGAGATAGTATTAACTACCTCCTCGCTTAGCGAGAGAGAGAGAGAGAGAGAGAGAGAGAATTTCCTTAGTTGCGGGATCATTAGAGTTTATCGTCATAGTAATCACGCGCCAAAATAGAATACTGAAAATTCCTCAAAGATACTCTCTCTCTCTCTCTCTCTCTCTCTCTCTCTCTCTCTCTCTCTCTCTCTCTCTCTCTCTCTCTCTCTCTCTCTCTCTCTCTTCTTTTGAGGGATATTCTGTATCTTATTTTACTGCATGATTACTCTGTTATGTTCTCCCTCAGAATCTGTACTCTAATGATACCGAAACTAAGGGAAACTCTCTCTCTCTCTCTCTCTCTCTCTCTCTCTCTCTCTCTCTCTCTCTCTCTCTCTCTCTCTCTCTCTCTCTCTCATCAAAAAAGGCATTCGTGGTACACATTGTAAACAAATTTGGACTAACTTTTTTTTCTTTCTTTAGTGAAGGGATAACCAAAGCTATGTAGGGTGAAGCTACTGGGAGAACAACCCATGAAATAGGAAGGAAAATGCAAAACTAGGTTAGAACAAGAAGCAGTGGTTGTCCTTGCTAGTATATGAACCAGGAAGCGAAAGGTTGATGAAGCATCAAGCCTTACTTCTCCTCCTCCTACTACTGCTGCTGCCCCTCCCATTGATATTACTACGCCTTAATATATTTTTTTAATGCCTTAAAACCACAACAAAGGAGATTTTGGGTACGGTTATTATCTCTCTCTCTCTCTCTCTCTCTCTCCTCTCTCTCTCTCTCTCTCTCTTCTTCTTCTTCTTCTTCTTATCATTATTATTATTATTTTCATTCCTTTTCTATCAAACTCTTTCCCCGCAATTTTCATTTTCTTCTCTTTTCCTTTATTCTCTCTCTCTCTCTCTCTCTCTCTCTCTCTCTCTCTCTCTCTCTCTCTCTCTCTCTCTCTCTCTCTCTCTCTTCTTCTTCTTCTTCTTCTTTATCTGTTCATATGGGCTGCAGGATGCTCATATTTATTACCCGATGTCTGGTTGGATATTCCTTACCAGATCCTCCTAAAATGCAGATTCATTTAAAATAATGCTAATATCAGGAATGTTTTCAAACGGGATTGCATCATCAGTGACATTGCGAGTATGTGTAACTTAACACAAAAGGATATTAACAATCACAATAATACAGGTTTCAAGAGTGCATGAGTGAAAGAATGCGTTTATAGGGGACTGCATCATTCGTGTTTGTTTGTTTGAGTGCAGTTTAGTGCAAACGGAAATTAACAGCATGCATATCAAAAGAACCTCATTACAAGAGTGTGTTCAAAAAGAGTGCATATTCATTTGGTCGTGTGAGTGAGTGCAACTGAGTACAAATGGACATATGCCACCAAGGCAGAAGAAATCGAAGAAACCACGTGCAAGACTGTCTACAGAGGATTGCATCATCAATGATCGATTGTGTGAGTGCAATTGAGTGCAAACGAAATATTAACGAGAATCTTAGATGGATTTTAAGAAGTTTGAGTGACGTATGCTCACAAAAAAGGATTGTATCATGAGTGATTGAATTTGTGAGTGTATTATGAGTGCTCACAAAAAAAGGATTGTATCATGAGTGATTGAATTTGTGTGTATATGAGTGCAAGTAAATAAGCTAACAACAAAGCAATATGAATTTAAAGAATGCCTCAGAGTAGGAATGTTTCAAGCATCATCAGTTTTTACGTGTCAGTGCAAGAGAAATAAAATTTGACAACGGAAAATATTGACTTTCACACCCCCAAGAGTGAAAAGGAATTAACCAAACGTTGACATAGTATCTAACAACTTGTTTTTTTTTTTCACTGGGGACGAACTAGCCTAATTCATCCAACCTCATATTATAATCTATTTCATGAGGATTTTTCTTGACTGCGAGTGTAAAAGGAAAAATTTACCATAACATCAAATCCACGTGTAGAAAAAAAAAAACTTGTGGGATTGCGTCATCAGTGCTTGTGTGAGTGAACGAAGAAATTTAATAATAATACAAAACGGAATTCAAGAGAAATCCAATGCTGAAATGTTTCGGAAAGGCAATGCTTTATTGCGTGAGTACAAATGAGTGCAAGAGGAAGCATTATGAATTTCAAGAGAGTCTGACTGCCAAACAGTGGCCAAAAAAGGGTCCTGCATTATCACTTATTGATTGCGTGAGTGCAAGTGAGTGCAAGAAGAAAGTTAACACTAAACAAATAAGGATTTCAAGAGATCCTGAGTGCATGAAGGTATACCAAAGAATTGCATCATCTGTGATAATGAGTGAGTGCAACTGAGCACAAAAGGAAACTAACAACAAAACCAGATTCATATAGTTTTTTCCGGGTATGCCGTGCAACCTTTACATTTATAAATTTGCTTGTAAAAAGCTGTCAAACAAGCTGCATCCTTCAGGCCTTTGACTCTAGGGGAATACAAATTTATTTGTAGCAAACAAATATTATCATAAGCCATACTTAATATAACAGTAACACTATGACTATAGTGTTTATGTATCAAAACTGCAGGAAGCCAATGTATATCGCAACTGCTCAATGTCCAATTAAACCACTGGAAAAAATGTCAAGAGTAAAAACATTTTTTTATTCCCAATTTCGCAAAATCCACTTCAAATTCTGTTTAACAATGAACAAAAAGAAAGAATTATCCCGACAAACAAACAAATCAACACAACGAAAGCAAACAGCTGAAAAGTAGGTAGTTCATTTTATTTCCAGTAAGAGAAGAAAAGGAAACAATAATTCCATGATCGTACCTCGGGGTATACAAATGCAACCCTTAAGGGGGGGGGGGTTTACACGGTCAAACGGTTCGTCGAACGCGGTTCGACAGACAAGTTTTTGAAGTGATGTTCGAACGTGTGAACGGGGTATTTGGTTGTCGAACACGTACAAACAGACAAGTGTTTGAAGTGATGTTCGAACATGTGAACGGGGTATTTGGTTGTCGAACACGTTTGTACGCATTCGACAACCAAATACCCCGTTCACACGTTCGAACATCACTTCAAACACTTGTCTTTCGAACCGCGTTCGACGAACCGTTTAACAGTGTAAACCCCCCTTTACTTAACAAAAGTAAAGGGAGTGAAAAAAGTGCAACAAACAAAAATGAAAGAATTCTTTATCTAAGTCACTGGGTATACGCCATCAGGCCCCACAGGTAACGGGACCGAGAGAGAAAAACCACAAACTTAATTTAGTTTTTCGTACTCCCAAATGCCATGGCTATTTTTTTTTTTTTTTAGGAAAGTACACCGTACCCTCGTTAAAATAAATGATCTTGTTTATAGTTTTCGAAGTAAGACGCTGTAAAGAGAATTACATTATAAAGATTATTAAAACGTAATTAAGCATATATAGTGACTGCAAATATTTTATCTCAGACTGTCGGGCTTCGAATCTGGGACCTGAATGACGTAAGTCCACTGCTTGGTTCTCTAAGTCACAGAGATCGTACCTAAAAAAAAAAAAAAAAAAGGAACCGGAACTTTTACTGAAGTCTATGAATTACAGTGGCTAGAACAGCTCCTTTCTACTCTGAATCTCTGGATTACTGTTCTATAGGTAATAGGTTCAAATCCTGACAGAATGAGGTGCAAAATTTGGAATTAAATTATGATGTACTAAGCGGTACAGCGTTAAGGGGGGTTTACACGGTCAAACGGTTCGTCGAACGCGGTTCGACAGACAAGTGTTTGAAGTGATGTTCGAGCGTGTGAACGGGGTATTTGGTTGTCGAGCACGTTCGACAAACGTGTTCGACAACCAAATACCCCGTTCACACGCTCGAACATCACTTCAAACACTTGTCTGTCGAACCGCGTTCGACGAACCCTTTTGACCGTGTAAACCCCCCTTTACTGTCATAGAACCTACGTACACAGCTTCCGGGACCTAAGTAATGATTTTAAATTGCGTTTTTTATTTGTTATCGACCGCAAGGATTATTGCTGGTATTTCTTAAGGTTAGGGGGTACATTGCCGTGTTTGTTATTTTGTTTGTTCGTGTTGCCTTGACGTACCTATTTATATTCCAAGAAAACAATGACACTCTCAACAGAGAAACTGATTTATACATACATGGTAGTGGGTATGCATATCCATTTCGTCTTCTTCTTCTTCTTCTTCGTCTACATCTTTTCCCACATTTATGTGGGGTCGATGTTTTTGGCCAGTGTTGTCCATATGTTCCTGTTTCTATGTTTAAATAATCATGATTGATGCTCTACTCTTACTAGTAAGCTGACGATATAAAACGTAGAGTCAGAGGTGAGGGAATATAGTTTGCATATTCCAAACCCCAGACACGGAGAACTGCAGCCTTTGCATGTATGCAAGTATCATGAAACGTACAGTCAGAGATGAGAGGATATGTTTTTCATATTCCAAACCCCAGACACGGGGAACTGCAGCCTTTGCATGTATGTAAGTATCATGAAATGTACAGTCAGAGATGAGAGGATATGTTTTTCATATTCCAAACCCCAGACACGGGGAACTGCAGCCTTTGCATGTATGCAAGTATCATGAAATGTACAGTCAGAGATGAGGGGATATGTTTTTCATATTCCAAACCCCAGACACGGGGAACTGTAGCCTTTGCATGTATGCAAGTATCATGAAACGTACAGTCAGAGATGAGGGAATATGTTTAGCATATTCCAAACCTCAGACACGGGGAACTGCAGCCTTTGCATGTATGTAAGTATCGATG
>JAXCGZ010011664.1:0-2500 GCA_037179515.1 Halocaridina rubra | reverse complement strand
TTAAGCCAGCAGGAATCAAAACCGAAACTCCATAGCAATGATTAATAATAGTAATAATAATAATAATAATAATAATAATAATAATAATAATAATAATAATAATAATAATAATAATGATAATAATAATAATAATAATAATAATAATAATCATAATAATAATAATAATAATAATAATAATAATAATAATAATAATAATAGTAGTAATAATAATAATAGTAATAATAATAATAATAATAATAATAATAATAATAATAATAATAATAATAATAATAATAATAATAATAATAATAATAATAATAATAATAATAATAATAATAATAATAATAATAATAATAATAATAATAACAACAATAGTCTTTTGAGAGCTCTACATGCATTCTAATATATAGACTACAACTTAGATATAAAATTTCAAATCACTAAATTTCTATCTGTAAAGCAACTGGAGGAGCTGGGTTAAAAAACAAAAGAAAATAAACAGTGTCCAAGGTATTTAATTTACTGGGCTGGTGGGCTGTGGGCAAGCACGAGCTTAAGAACCACTGATCTCAAGTCTAGAGTATCTTCCGTGTAAAATTATATAATTGATTCTGTGCAGAGGACCTCCAAAATAAGTATCTTGGATATATCATTCATTGGGCGGGCGGCCAGTGACCAGGCAAGAGTTTAAGAACTTCTAGACACGGGTCTAGAGGCTCGCTATGCATAGAATATATATATATAAACGTTTATGTCCATTATACAATGGGTATTCGTCAGCCGGGGCAAGCCCCAACCCCCCACTGTTGTACCCAACCGCAGCAGTAACCTGCCAGTAAACAACTTAAACTCTCGGTCTTGGACGGGAACCGATCTCTCGACCTCGTGAATGCGAAGCCAGTGCGTTACCACTGTACTAGCCAGAGGCTAGGATTATGTGCAGACGAAACCTTGAACTGAGAATAAAACCTCTTGTCTCAAGGCAACATGGAAGGCTCATTCGGTCAAGGCGGAAGTCTACCCAAGACACCAGTTTACTAAACGTCATTATACAAAATATACATTTTGTTCTTTCTCTTCTCTAATTCCACCACAGGGAGAGCAAGTCGGCGCAAGTGGGTGCCGGTCCCTGGCTCAGATAAATGCAGAAGGTTGGTGTCATGAAGGGCATCTGACCATAAAACTCTTTGAGAATCCAAGTGAAGCTCTTAAAACATGGAAAAAGCTGTCGATATAGGAGAGAGAGAGAGAGAGAGAGAGAGAGAGAGAGAGAGAGAGAGAGAGAGAGAGAGAGAGAGAGAGAGAGAGAGAGAGAGAGAGAGAGAGAGAGAATGAATGAATTAGTCGAGTAGACAGGATCTTACAGGGCGTACGCGTTCAACTAGCTAGCGTAACACTGGTGTATAATTACCTAATTGCACTTACCTAATTGTGCTTACGGGAAAGAGTCCCAAGCTCGTAACTTCCCGTATCCTGGTCGATTCCATTTTGTACTTAGACTTTCTTATCATACTTGTCCTTAAAACTATGGATTGAGTTAGCATTAAGTACCTCTTCGCTTAGCAAATTCCAATTATCAACTATTCTTACACTAAAAAAGTACTTCCTTACATTCTACAAAGAAGTTTTCCATACGAAGCTTCTAAGTATGACTCTCTGATCCTAGTGTCAACCATATCAAAATATCGATCCCTATCTACTCTGACATAATCATGAAGGAATTTGAAAACCGGCATCATATCCCTCCTCGTTCTTCTAGCTTCAAGTGATGATAAGTCTAATTCCATCAGCATCTCCTCATAACTTAGATTGCTCATTTCTAGCACCAGTTTCGTGGCATATCTTTGAAATTTTTCGGGCTAAATACATGCTTTTTCAAGTGTGGATTCCAAAAGGGGGCTGCATATTCAAGCTTTGGCCTCACATAGGTTACATAAATATTTCTGAAACATATCCTTGTCCATGTGCCTGAGGGCTACCCCTTTCATTTTCCTAAGAAAACATATGCTGCCCTTGTTATTGCTATTTATATGCATTTCTGGAGGCAAATCTGCCATATGTTTACTCCTAGATCTCTCTCATTCTCTGTCTTTTGAAGTTCTGCTCCTGCCATTGAATAGTCAAGCTTGGGAATTCTTGCACTTGTACCCATTCTCATTACCTTACATTCTGTAGCATTGAATTTCATTGGCCACTTTCCTGACCACTCATGCAGACTATTTAGGTCTTCCTGCAGTTCTCTACCAATGTTCTCGTTTCTTACTTTCTTCACAATCACATGCAAACATATTCATGAATGAATTTACTGACTCTGGTTGGTCATTTACATATACAAGGAACAAAAGTGGCTCTAAAACTGAACCCTGTGGAACTCTACTACTAACTCCTCTCCATTCAAAAATTGATTGTCTTACTCCAACCCTCAATTCCGTTCCTTCTAAGTAAGTTTCTATCCATTCCAAGACATTTCCATAAATTCTTGACATTAATTGCAGCTTCTTCATAAGTCCTCCCATGTGGG